>JAAXYX010000538.1:0-36364 GCA_036851915.1 Ptenothrix huangshanensis | reverse complement strand
AGGAAAATATAGTTTTTAATCGAGTAAATAGTCTCAACACCATCCATCGAGTAGAGAACATTACGTTAGCATAATTACCTGTACACAAGTTAAAATTAAATGACGTACAGGTGCAAAAAATAATATCTGATAATCAAGCGATTCTAAAAAATATAGATCTGTTACGACAAGCTTATAAATTAGTGGTTTCAAAAATGAATTATTTGTAATAGAAAATTTAGAAAAAAACCATAAATAATGTTGATCAACTAAATAGTCATTTTTGAAATACTGATTTTTAGTAGTAATTTTCAGTTTTATTTCTACTGCTGTTTGAAAAGTGAAGAACATCTAATGCGCTTTTGAAAACTGCAAAAGAAATTCCATGTTCTTCATAAAAAGAGAAAAAATCTATTAGGCACTAGTTATTTTTGAAAAGGTACAAAATACTGAAATCCCAACGATCCATTTAAAAACGTGCGCAACAATCGGATTCCAAACTTTTATACAAACTACTGAAATTGCATACATTGAACACCGAACCTCCTTTGAGTAATTTCACGTTAAAAAACGCAAACCTCACATCCTCAATACTACCTACGATTAGAGACATAAACATAACCATTAAAAGCCCAACTACCTTTCGAAAAGAGTAATAGAACGTTTCATACTTTGGAACAGATGCATGCCTAGAATAATTATAGGTTTTGCATGTTGGAGAAAATGTAGTTAGCACACTTTGCTCTACCCACCGCTTGCATGTTTGCTAAAAAGCACATATGAGTGTAGGAACTTCCGTATTACGAGATGAGGATCGGGAGTCGGGACGAAATGCCTCGAATTGCCCGGTCGGAGCCAGAGCTGGAGCCAGAGCGAGGGAAGAGAAGAGCGAGGCGAAAGTTGTAACACGAGAAATCCATTGTGTTTGTGTGTGTGGAATGGATGGGACATTTCACGCCAGAACACGCCATCAAATTATTATTGTAGGCACTTTCCACCCAACAAACCTATCAACAACTAGAGACCGCAGAAAACCAGACAGCCCTGCAATTCACACTCGTACACAACCTTGTGATAAGATCCACAAGAGTAAGTTATTGCCTCTAATTATTTACTACCTCAACTCATACTTACCTCCATTCTCCTCCTACCATTAGATTATTGCCAACTTTTATTTTTAATTACGGGAAAGAGTGCAAATTGGAGACGCATGCGATGCAATTCGCTCCAACAACTCGTGACAAATCATACAGGCAGGTACATTGATGAATTACACTATATATTTACCGTATGCATGCACACTCCTAGTTATGTATTTCTCTTCTCACAATGTCTATCACAATCACGGTACCATATTAAATTCCAAACGATAGCAATTTCGCTATTGATTTTCCCTGCAACTAACTTGAGTATTAGAGCAGCATGAATTCTCAAGAAGGTTCTTTACTTTGCTGGATTGTGTGCCGCAAAAAAATCTACTACGTGAACGTGTGTTTGCTTCAATTTGTCTTCTCCACTATTTCCCTGTCGGATTCTGCTGATCTTACTGAACAGGAACCTGACTGCTTGTAGGTTACATTTGTATGCACAGGTACTATACACTCTAGACTTACAAGTACCTACCCATTTCTTCCGACCTAATATTCGTAGACATGTATTATATCATGAAGAGCGCCGACCGTCACCGTCGCCAGTCACCTGTACTCCCTGGTTCCATTAAAAAGTAAAATGAATGTGTGGCACTTACATCTCCGTTGCTTTTTTGCAGACGTGAGTGTGCATAAAACCAGAGAGTAGATAAAACGAAATACACTCATAGATACAGATCCAAGGTACCCTACTAAACAAATACTAGAATCCAATAGGTACTTTGTAAATACCTTGGTAGCCATTTTTGATACGTCTGAATTACGCTACAAATTTCATACAAGATTACCGAACCAAATAAAATAGCAAATAAAATACAGAAGAGGAAAACACACAAGTATACAGTTAACCAAACCACTGCACTGTACTGCAAATCTAGGCACCTTCACTACACCCTCGTTTGTGTACAAATGACAGAAACCGGCCACAGTTAATGATGTGAAACGCCATTGCCATGCCATTCGGAATTCGGATTCGGATTCAGAATCGTGAATCAGATCCGATTTTTCTTCCTCCAAACCACTCCAGTTTGAGATACAACGGTGAAAAAGGGACAAAGGAAATGATGCAAGAAATGTGAACTCCAAAGCCATGCCATACAATCGACCGTGACGACATAAAAAACACATTTATGTCTCCACAAAATAAAAAAAACCGTTCTGCACTCTTCTCTCCTGTTCTGTATATCAAATGGAAAAAAAAGCAAAGTAAAACTAGGTTGGTCTGGTCTGGTCTGGTCTGGTCTACCTTGGCTATCAAGAAAGACAGGGCTAAACAAATATTGTAAGTTGATGCATAAAAAGGTATAGAACACTATTGTGCTTTGTTGGAACAGAATATATAATATTAAACTGAATATGTAGGAGAACGAGGAACAAGTACTAACGTTGTTTGCACAAGGCCTTTGAGCTAGATACTAGACCAGAGCAATAAATTAAACTAATGTTGCTAGCAGAGAAAGAACTTATTACAAAATTACGTAGGTAGTAAATTTAGTACTTTGACACTCCTTCTTATTAAGCAACTTCAAAAACTCTCAATCTACCCATTATGCACGTGAGGCATAAATGTTTCAGCATAGACTGGAAAACTGCTGTTCAGCACCTATCTGCAATGTAATAACTTTGATGAAATAATACTCTAACCAAGTACCGGAAAATAGATACACCAAGCACGGCACTGATTCCCTTCCCGTACCATTAAAGCTAGGTATGCCAGCAACAGAGACACTTATTTCAAAGGAAAGATGAACAACAAAATTCCAAGTTGAAGATCCACTTTGTTTTTATTATTCATTCTTGTTCTAAATCGAGATTAAACAAGTAAGAATACTAAATTGTGTCCTCTCCTTTTGAAATCTATAGCCCTGTTTGTACCACGTAAAGATATGAACTTTCAAACTCAAGTTTTTCTCACGTTTCAAACAACTGCGAATTCAATGTGGTCGAGAACGAAACCCTGACTTTTGCTTTGACTTTGGGAGGAAGAAGGAGTAGGAGAAAATATTTCGGGGCGGAAATTTTCAACATGTCAAAGATGTCAAAGTGAAAGAAACGAGAGAATAGCTGGAATCACATTACAAGGCATTTGAACCGGATCCTATCTTTTCAAATGGGTTCAGAGATCATAAGGACAAGGAAGAAGGGAAAGATAAAAACAAAGACCAGTGAGACTATAGGAAGCTGACAAGATCATCTTCTTCGAGATAGAAAAACAACGCCAAAGGCACAGGCAAAAGTGGGTAGGCGTAGGCATGTTGAGAGAAAACTGCACGGAATCAAGTAACCTGGTTTAACTCGGATTTGAAACAAGGGAAAATGTGGAATTATGTAGATTTGCTCATTGCTTCTCATCTTATATGTAGCATCGAGTCGAGTTGAATCGTATCGAATGCGAATGAAATCGTAGGATCGTCGGATCACATCTTACAAACATGCATATAATGTGCTCAGATTCTATTTTATATTCCAACCCAACTAGGCACCTACACACTCAAGGATCGTATCCTATTTCAATTCAGAAATTCCACAGAGGCAAAAATTCATTATAAATTTATATCTGGAAGCATGGAATTTACAATATCTTTTCATTTTCAAAATCAAAATTCCACATGTTCCGAAACCGTACGAGAATCAGGACCAGAACCAGAACCGAGGGCGATATACACATGTGTGTCATGAGAGGGCTTTTCGGAAATTAAATTTTAAATCTGAAAATACGAAAATAAAACTGACCACAATGAAAACCAACGGAGTTTATAGTATACATGGTAAGTACACGTATTGGAAGGAGTACATTTTGCACCAACCCAACATCCCATACTAGGAATATATAAACGCTAGTTTTTCCTTTGCGACCCAGAATCTAATTATTCCATTATTAAATGCAATACAGTGAACCAGCAACCAGAGCCAGAACTAGCAGTCGAACCGACTCATTCACCACGACCACAAGAGAACCAGGATGGAAGGAAACATGGCGTGAGAGTAAATAATTTTGGAACATTACAATTAATTTCACAACCTCACACTCACACATTTTCGTGGAACCATTACCAAACACATCCATATTCAAATTCTGTTTCTATTCACCAGGAAAAATTCAATCCTGACTACAGAATACTTAGAGGTACCTATATAATAATTGTAAAAGACGGAGAATGCAAACAATTTCTGTTCCAAGAATCATAATGTATGTATAATTGTGCTATGCAAAAATTTCGATGTGGATATAAAATTATAAACCCTACCCATCCATTTACTGTAGATATAGGATTTAAACCATCAGTATCATTTGAAATTCAATTATTTACTTCACTCACTCCTAGCTATCAGATCACTCGACTTGATTACGCACTGACAGCCAACGTCAACATTTTTAATTTACCGCATACTTAAACTGAATTAGACTTGAGGATCTGGATTCTGGATCTATATCGAAATGTGAAGCAGATCAGAGCAGAGCAGAACAGAGGGACAAGGTAACCAAACCACAAACAGAGACAGCACAACAGCAAACAGAAGCCTTTTGTATTCTTTTTTTGCACTTTTGAATTAATGACTGAATACAACTATCTGGGTATAATTACTGAATGTAATAAATAATGAATAAAATAGGTAAATGTACACGATTCAGGACCTGATCATAGTAAGCTTAACACAGCAGAGAAAATAACATATAACACGTGACACTGAATATCTGGATTGCAGTTCTTAAACCGAATTTAAATTAGAACATTAATTCACTAACAATTGTTATACAACACTAAACAAAACACTAATTGATTGCTCAATGTTGCCAGACATCATTATAACTGCCAATAAAACACTAAGTGTAAACTGAGCTGACCGACAGTTGAAAACATCAACTCGTTTCGCATCGGTATCGACATCGGCATCGACATCGACATCGACGAGCTGCAGCCAACGATTACCTACCAAACAAAACCAATGAAGACGACGATGACAACAATAACAAGGATGATGACAACGATTAGGAATACGATTAACTATTTGCTTGCGGTTTTCTTTTTTCTGTTCACAACCAGACCACTCATCCATTCCGTCCCATTGTACTTTGTAGTTATTGTATAATTTCCTATCCCCCTACTTTACACTGGGTACATAGTACCTATATTAAAAGAAGATAATGATAGTATAATAATTTAAACATCCAGTCAACAGCAATAATTGTCAGGTGCGATGAGAACAGAATAATTGTAATCGTAATCCCTTTATGAGTGCTAACCAAGCCAAAGCCAAAGTCAATAGCCCAAGAGGAATGACGATGACGAACTACTAACAAGGCAACTAACTCCATATAACTCCCTGTCCCTGTCGATAGTCATTAGTCAGCTTCACCTTCCACTCCACTTGGAATTCGACTTCGACATTAGTATTGATCCAGTTGTTCCCACTACGATTCAATCATCGATGTGACCAGGCACGATATTTGTACAACGTACACAGAGCACCGATGGAACAATGTAGCTAAACTACAATTACAATCTACAATTATGTAGCCACTTAACCGCAAACAACTGCACATGCCTATTCACTATTATTGCTCGCGGCTCATGTCATCAATTCTGTAATAATTTTGACTCAAATAATTACGTTTACCTTTTCCCATAAATTACCATCACCATCACCATGTATCACCATCACTATGTAATTCTATTGACACTATCATCGAGAACGAGAACGATTTTCCTACAACCCATTCTATTTTCAGAATCCCCTGACAAAATGGAAATTTCCGGCCAACATTACATTGCACTGTCACCGCCAAGCCTGTCCCTGTTGCTCTTGCTGAGCTTGAATCGAATGCCTACACAGTTTCATAATTGACAAACAACTACGAGCAAGTGGTAGCCAAACCCATCAGCTTTGTTTGAAATTCGAACATATCGAGACATTCTTCGTAGTCCTTCTTTACTTAGGTAGGTATGCACCTGTGCACGCCAGGCCATTCCAGTTGTAGATAAGTACCCCTAATATGAGAAAAATTAACGCCAACAAAGCAAGATGTGATACACTCCAACATCCAATCTGAAGTCTGAAATTCAAATACAATACAATACAGCGTCACGTTCAAATCCTACAACAAATCCAACAAGAATGAAAACAGGTCCAGGTAAAGCAAGAACCTTTCCATGTTCGAAATCGAGTTCGAGATGATCTCAAAGATAAGAATCCATTGTAAACAAAGACCAAAGCTAAAACCAATGGCAAGGTTATGTACTTGTAGCCGGTAATAGTCTGATAGCAGATACATAAAATGTACTTAAGATGTTCACCCGATATGTGTCTGAAAGTCTGGACCCTTTCCTCGAAAAACGAAATGTGAAACAAGAATCCCAATCCCGCTGTTGATAATAATGCTGATGCTGATTCTGATTCTGATGCCGATTCCGACGGGATGGTTGGGCATGGTAAATAGTGGCCCACAATACAATACAATACAATACGGAATACAAAAGGTACCTACAATACAATCAACAAGATAGGACAAGACACAAGACAAGAGTAGGAATCACAACAATCGAAGAAATAAATGTGAAATGAACAATACAAAGCCCATTATTACTTGTCTGGATGTCAACAGGCAGGATGTCTAGAAAAATTAGTTTAAGTTCAATTCATGACACTGACGCCATGCCACGCAGATCACGACCACCAACAATCAACAACGAACAGTCAACGTCAACCACCTCACCTTAACTCCTAACCTAACTATGTTCTAGTCTTTAAACCTTCATTCTTTCCCGCTTCTTATTTAGGCGATTAGTCTGTCAAGGGAACCACTACCTTCACGCTTAGGTACTTTTATTAGTTAAAGATAAACTTCCCTATTGCTTATTTACTGCTTCATGTTACATGTTCAAACGTGTTTTCAACTTCGACCCCGACTATTAACACGACGAACTCCATGACTCCGAAACTATTAAGCAACCTAACCTACTTTTTCCATTAATACTAAATGGTATTTTGAAAACAAATAAAAGAAGACGCATAAAAAGTACAACGACTCAAAATAAACTTTATAGTTGTCATTAACTTTTTTCTGCGATAGTGCAATCTATTTTCATTTTCTCAAACAACGTAGGCCATCAATACAGATTGTGGTTGAGAATAAACCGAAATACCTACCAAATAAATAATGATCCTTCACTCAAATATAACTTCGTCGTAGTAATTGCTATTATTATTTGCATCTATTCATGTATTTTTGCTTTTTTTGGAAAAGCTGCATAAAAATAAATAAATTCTAATTTTCGTCTTTTCTTTACTACAGATTCTGTTTTCATCATAATGTTGACGCTCAAGCCGTCAAGTCCGTCGTATTTTCGTACAATAAGTTTTTTGACACATATACATATATACAAGCGCAAACACAGTATGGCTTCATTCATATTAGGTAGGTACATATTCATCTGTTTTCGAGTGTAGTAATGACTACAGCGTCAAAGCCAGTGGCAATGCTAGTGGCAGGACCAGTGCAGTGTAATGCTACGATAATGATGTCAGTAAAAATGACATAAAAAGTTCAATAACATTCCGCATCGATAGATGAAAAGGTCGTCAGAATAAATGAGAAATAGTCGATCTCATAACCATGGAGGGGTAATAATTAAACTAAACAAAAAGGACAAAACAATCTCCGTGGGGTTTGAAATTATCAATTATAGCCATCAAGGTATGAAAATAGAAAACGAAAACTACTATAAATGACCGAAAACTAAACCATCTCGTTTCGACTTTGCATTAGTTCTGGTTTGTTTGAACCTAACAAGGTAGGTCGAGTCGAAATCTACCACCTGTAATGAAGCAATCAAAAACAATCTTTTGTTGTTGTACATTTGTATGAACTCGTTGATTGTGCGAGAGTTGGCGATGGTATGAATCATGTAGATGGGGTTATAAGGTATACACATATAGTTTGATAAGTATAGGTATGCACGTTCCTAATTTTAATTGTAACCCCGGAAAATTCAGGTTTTGGAGCACCTGATATGTCGAACAAATACCGACACAAGTTCAGGTATAAGTATTTGTAGAAGCACCTGTAGTAATAGCTGTTACGAAATGAACTACAGGTAATTACCCTGATCACATGCATACTCGAAAAAGGGAATAAAAAGTTGTGTGCTTACTTTACTAACGTGACGGTCCTCTACTCCTCCTAAGGCTGCTCGAATAGAATAGAACAGAATAGAATGGAGTCGAATCAAATTAATTCAATTTCAATTTCAGTTGCCCATTAATCGTCCATCAAATTATGATTTCCATTTAATTTGATTCCCAGTCCAAGAATAAAATATTGATTTGGATTCGGATTTGTATTAGTAGTCGGAATTTGGGCGTGGTTTCATTTAATGTTTTTTGTTTAGTTTTGTTGGGTTCAATTCGGTGTGACACGATAGGATACAATAAAGGAATGATGATCATGATCATGATTATGATGCCACGAACCATGATATAGAGTAACAGCAGCGGTAGCAGTTGATGTTGATGTGATTTGAATTCAATGATTATTATTTTTGTAGTGCCATGTCATGCAATGCGATTGCCATTTGATTTGATGTCATGTTCAGTTCGTAGTTTCATTTTCATTCCCATCATAGACAACGTCAAGTCCAAACACACGTGGGTAGTAAAAGCAATAGCAGTAGTAATAGCGATGGTGGTAGTTGTTGTTGTATTAGTAGTTGAATTTGTAGTGGCAGCAGCAGTAGTGGTAATAGTAGTGGGATTATGTACGTATAGAAGATAGTAAGTAGATTTAGATTTCAGATTTATTGGAGTGAAGTGAAGGGAAGGGAAGCGAGTAAGTAATCATCCAAATTGACAAGTATCCCGAATCCCAAAGTTCCGTACCGTTCCATTTCAGTGATTTCAACAATTTCCAGCCAACCATTGGATCCACATTACGAATACGTATTGCATGTCGAGGAAGCAGAGTAGTGAGGCCAAGAAGTCGAGTCGAGAGTCACAGAGTCAGAGGATAACGATGACGATGTCGATGTCAACGACGATGGCGATGAGGATAACGAAAACATCAAGGAGAACATAGAATATATAGAACATGAAATAAAAATTAGAATCCAACCCAACCAATTCCATTAAAATATAATAAATCAAATGTCCGTCCTACACAAGCTGGTCATGTCCAATTTGACTATTACTTCCTATTACAACTTTTATGTTATGTTGACATGCTATGTATGAACACATTCCTACCTACCTACCTGCATTTATAAATAATATATCAAGCAAAGGTATAATTAACCACCTATTAGATACACGAAGTATAGAAACATTTTTCACAAAAACAAAAAAGGTCTTAATTACTATTACACTTGAAATACCAAACCTCAATAGAAAATTGAAAAGGGATCACAAAGGTATGTATACAAGTAATTACAAACAAGGTTGATCATTAAAGAAAAAGTCCCACCTGGTGGCTTTTCATCTCGATGAAGATCATGTTTGGCATTGAGAATGGCCAGGGGATGTGGTCCACCAAGACCGGTGAGGCCAAGGAGGGAAGCAGCGGAGGACGGTGGCAGGGGAGCTCCAGGTAATCCTGGATGTGGTAACATTGGCAAGGGTGGATGAGCGGCGGCGGCAGCCGCCGCTGCTGCTGGTCCTAACTGTTGAGCATGCATCTGTTGCTGTAAATTAAACAATTCAGAATCCAATTAAGCCCCACTTAATTACACAAATAATTATAGGTACAAAATAAATATCCCGTCAAAGCATTTCACTTTAATATTTTAAAAATCATCCTATCATCAACATCGGAATCACATAAATATCAAATTCAAAAGTGCTAAGTAAATACTCAGTTGTTAAATTCTGTTGACACGACAGCAGTGTCACTCGCAGACGGTATTGTCCCTGTTCTCGTTCATGCTCTATGTAGTAAGAAACTCCACTGAATGACAAGGACAACAGACAGTACATACAATTTAATGTACATAAGGTAATGCAATGCAATAGTTGGTAGGAATGGATGCAATCCAGAATAGGAAAGTAAAAAGCCTATGGAAACAAACCTTCGGAACATGAGCATGTTAAATATGTTAGTGCAACTTGTGAATAATTGAATAGAACAAGGAAAGACGAACGAGCTCTGCCTATTTACTGCCGCTGCACGCAATCAGCATAAGTACCTATCCACCTAACTAAATGTAAATATGTAAATTCAAAGGAAAAGCAAAGCAAGCGATGAACTCGTTTTCATTTTCATTTGATTATGGCCCAGGAAACCATAACCATCAAACCGTAGTCATAGCCAAAATCATAGCTATGGAACGTAATGCAGCATAGCGTAATGCAATGCAATGCAATCCAATGCAAGTCGCGAGTTAGTTGATCGAATTAATTGAATAATTTCACAATGACCGACCAACTATCAAAGCAACTACATGACCAGTACAAAATACAATACACTTTGGTAAAAATATCTCTCACATCTCACAGCTTGTAGTTATAGTCGCCCTCCTATATATATAATTAATG
Source organism: Ptenothrix huangshanensis (assembly GCA_036851915.1). Lineage (NCBI taxonomy): Eukaryota > Metazoa > Arthropoda > Collembola > Symphypleona > Dicyrtomidae > Ptenothrix > Ptenothrix huangshanensis. The sequence continues at coordinate 25,712 of JAAXYX010000538.1, read as the reverse complement.
TATGTAACCTACCTATATCGATCCATAGTTGAATAGCTGGTGTACCTCTGAATAAAGTGGAAAAATTGCAAAGCTGAGACTAACGAGAACGACAACGACATGCGCTTTCAATTGAACATGACCAAATAAAATTGACGTTTCCTCTAATCAAATGTAATGCTAAGCGATGCGATGGAATGCAATACAATGGGACGAGAGCTAAATGACGCATTTAACGAGGATATCCTCATCGTATCACATTAGAAGCGCGAGCTAAAGCTAAAGCTAAAGCTAGTTCAACCAACCGTTATGTTACAGTGGTAGTAGACAGAAAAAATAGCTAGATAATGATGACGATGACACATAATAGAATAGAGCCTTCATCATAAATATACCGAGCGAAATAACATTTCAACATAGTAGTGCACTCGATGGACTGGGATGAGATGATGAGATCAAATCAAATCAAATTAAATTATTATTCTACATCAATTATTGCCGAAGTCGATGAACAACTTGAACCAGAACAAGAACAAGAACGAGAACGAGACCGACGGCCGAAACTACCAACTCCATCATTAATAATGATTGAGATTTCGTCGCACACTGTAATTACATCATGTGTATAGAATAATTACGTGTGTGTATAACCTTCTTAATTATAATTACGACCAATTAGCGATCGTACTGGTAGTTTAGAAGCAATTTGAATGAGAAAAATGACTTCTGTATGTTACTTCTGACATTGGCTAATTAAATGAAAGTGTGAGATACTAAATAGATAATTGGAGGAGAAATAGACTTACTAGCAGACGAGGTAAATCTGGCCGCTGTTGCTGAAATTAAGTAAACAATTCCATTACATCATCATTCTCGAATCCAAGGCAAAGGCAAGAGAGACTAACAAGAACAAGTCATGTATGTATGGTCATAGATGTAATTATAGGTAAATATATGTGTTTATTTTAACGAGCACAAGCATGATGAAAAATGACACTCGAATTAGTAGTCATCGTTTTATATGTCATGCTTGAACTCCATACATATTAATGATATAAAATATACGTTTAATAAGAAAGAATTACTCACACTCACCCCAATAATGGCATTCAGCTCGGTCATCGTTACTTGTTTGGCTCGGTCGACGGCTGTAGCCACTTGTTGCTGGTGCTAGTGAAGGCAAACACAATCATACGACAAATTAGATCTAGTTAAATTATTCAATTATCACACTCAAAAACCAATCAAAAATTTACCAACTACCTATCCACTTCCCCATTAAAATAATATACATTTATGGAGATAAAAAAATACGAGCATTAAAGGCGGATTCAATAAGCACGTCCAGTATTAAAGTAGGTAATTACGTTTACTCGAATATACAATTAGAGCTTTTAATTCTAAATTTTTACAACTTTTAAGTTAATTATTATGATTTTCTTATACCTAAAGTAATATTTAAAGTAAACATAAATGAAATTTTTACCTCTTGAGATAGGAAAGGTAAGATTTGGGCAATGATTGCATTCAACCGCTTCGAAATCTCCGTCTGTGAATCAAAAAAGAAAATTAAAAGGATTACAAATTGGTTCGCAGAATGTGAATATAATTACTTGAATATTCGCGCGTTCTAATTTGTAATTTTGGAACCAATAACGATCTTTATAATTGTTAATGTTTAATGCAATCGGTAAAAATAACTAACCCTCGAACCCTTCATTAGTTTATTATTATTACCATTCCAAACAATTCAAAGCTAAACATTAAATGCATACAGATATCTGATGTTCCATTTTCTTTTAATTTTCGCGTTAAATCAATTGAGTTGCATACTTAATGCAAAAAGTTGCCGGAAAACACAGAAACAAAAAAGAGCATCTATTTTCCAATCTCATCGTCAGATAACATATTTTGCAGCTGGAATAACGAAATACATCCTACCTACCTACATACCTACATACAAAAAAATGGTGGTCTCATCCGTCTCAATAAATGTGTAGGTAGGTACCTAAAGGTAGACAGATACGAAAAGCTTACGAGGGCTTTTGGTGTTTTGAAGGGTTTCCATGTTTTTTTTATTTGTGACTAATGATAAGGATAAGTGCAGGACAACCGGAGAATACTGATGACCAGACTTCAGAACTCAAGAACTCAAGACCTCAAGAGTCAAGATGGGGGTGGGTATTGTGGGGCTGACTGGGAATAAAATGTATCCAATGTGGGCTCTTAACAAGGAATCAGCTGATAGATGTGACTGTCAGAGTTGTGTGGGGAAAACATGGATTTCAATCGACTGGAAAAATCTAAGAGGTAATCAACTCTGACAACATACATTCCGACGACGATTCAGACGATCGAGCGAGGAGCGAGAGAGAGAATTTCTCGAGAACTGGAGACAGACCCACTGAACAGAAGAGAGGAAAGACGACAGGCGGACAAACAGACAGACAAACCCGACCGACTTTTCCAAAGCCAACAACTACTGAACCACAACGAACAACAATCTATCAACATCAAAATATCCACCAAACAGCGGATCTTTCATCTCTCAAATCCAAATCCAAATCCAACCTCAAACCCAACTTTCTTTTGACGCAAAACTTTCTACTTTGTCTTTATCCGTCCTTCTACACCGACCATTTTCTTGGCACAATTTATGAGCAAAACAATAAAAAAAATAGCAGCGTCACGAAAAACAAGAATAATCCTGGAAAGGCAGTTGCGAGAAACAAAATATAGGGAAGCTTTATTCAAAAATGGCAAATTTTTTGCAGGAAACAGATTAGTTTCTGAAGCATGGACAGTGACATAAAACACTTTATCATAAATATCACTCTCCAAAAAGTACATTTTTTGGTTAATTTAAAAATAAGTGCGCAATCCAAAACTCTAAAAAACCATTGTTGTCAAAAGTCTTTTGAAAGGTTTGATATAGTCTCAGTTTTACACATGTTTTTGAAACAATTTTCCTATCTCATAAAAACTGAAATAATTCCATCCCGTTACCTGAAATACGAATTTCAATTTTTAATCAGCAACTCTGACTCGAATCCAATGTACAAAAATAATGAGATGATGTATAATAAGAGACAACATAGAGATATTTGACGTCATAGAATACAAATACAAAGATGGGATGTAAATCAAGTGCAAGTCGAAAGAGACAGACTGACAGAGAGGGAGGGAGAGAGGAGAACGAGACAAGTGGTAATAATATGGTAGATTGTTTCTATTTACATCTCAGTGTCAACAAACATCTCTATAGAATCTGTACAATTTCCTTCCACTTCCACTTTCTTCGCACTACCCCTTGCTTTTATTTTTTTTCTACACGGGGAAAGAACAAGAATAACTTTCTCTGTTGAAAAAACAAAGAAAGAAACTGATAGACAGACAGGCAGACGGTCTTACATGCTTCACATACATAAGCCTACAATACATAGGCACAGGCACCGAGAGTTACAAGGAAAGGAAGAGCGAAGAAATGACAAGTTGTTTGCAAAGTGCAAGTGGAGGACTTAAGTTTTGTTCAGTGAAGTCGCCGTCAAAGACTCACAACACAACCAGAGCCTGAACCGGTTTCCCTTTTTATAGGATTTGTATCCACCCACCCAGGTTTAGGTATTACTTATGTACATAGATATCTAGGCTATTTCTCTGTCCCTCTTTCCGATTTTGGGATGCTACTGCCATTTGCTATTACAATCTACGGCATTATTGCCTCTTCCACTGCCACTGCCACTGCACTGCTGCGGATGGCTCGATAAATGGATGGATGGATGGATAGATGGATGGATGGATAGATGGATGGACTGGAAACCAAATCCCAAGTCAAACTGATCATCAAAGTAAACAAAAAGAACAGATCCGCTTCAGGCTTCAAGAGTCAGTCCCCTCCCCAAGAAAAAATACAAATTCCAATCCAATCCAATCCCAACAAGACAAACATAACAGAGTAGAGCAATTACAGCGTAACACTATAGTGTTTACCCAAGTATACATAATGTAGCATAAATATTGCCAGAGGACACCTGGAATTAATAAAAAAAATTCAAAGGTAAAATAACCAAGGTAGGTTGGAGCAGTATACCGTAAAACCTCTAATTATAGCCTGCCTCTAATAATAGTTTGTCTCTGAAGGTAGCCGAGGAAATTAATGCAATTGAGTATAGAGACAACCGACCTCTACAGGTAGCCGGTGTCAAATAATTCGTCAGTATGTTCTATGATCGGCACCTGCTCACAGTACCATGTTACTTCAAGCTTAAATCATTTCTGTATTAGAGTTTAGAAGCATCACAAAAATGCACGAATAATGAAGAATGTGAGCCCAGTGGCAAAAAATAAATGAATTCCGGATTTCAAACTCAAGTCATTTCCAAAACGTCGAGATCGAGATTGAAATCTCGTCTTGATGCCCTACCACCATTAACTTTCGTAAGTGGAGCCCTGCCACCATTAACTTGGGCGGCGGGTACACCTATTCAACGTTAAAGCGGTCACCGCAACAATTCAGAAAGAAGCAGCGGTCACCGCGGAACCGTGCTGTAGCCGCACTAGCGATTTTGCTGGTGCGCTCTCTTATTTCTTGCTTTTGTTTTATGATTTCGATTGGGCATTGGGTTATTAAGTTTATTACAGCATGTCTTATCTGCACAAGGCAAGGAAAAGGCGATTTAAGTTATTGGCGGTAAAAGCAATTGAGATATTACGAATTAAAAATTGGCTTATTCTCACTCATCGCTTGTCATTTATCAGTCGTCAGTCTCGTTGTTTTTGAGAATTGATCATTCATTTAATGTGTCATTTTAGTTTAGTGAATATTCGCGGATCGAATAACTAATATAACAATGGAATTGGATGTGTAGCTACCTTCTCTACCTGACAGTCTAAGGTGTTCTCTACCTCAACACCCTTCTCTGCCTGACAGTCTAAGGTGTTCTCTACCTCAAAACCCTTCTCTACCTGACAGCTAAGGTCGTTATTAATAGGGTATCTATTAATCTTAAGTAGAAACTCGGTAAAATTTCAAATTATGGTCAACCGAAAATCCTATTCTATTACACAAAATTTTACGGAGAACCCATTAATTTTAATAGGTGTATCTATTATACATTTATTAGGTAATAGAAAACTCTATTACGTCTAGTAGAAGTTTACATTACTTTCAATAGATATTACATTAACTTTATACGACGTTTCCATTTATTTTAACAGGACAAACTGTACCTGAGATAAATAGTTTTCACTTTTAATTTTAATAGTGGGACTCGGTAAGCCATTAACAGAAAAAAACCATTGAGAAATTAATAGCTTGCGCTATTGATGTTTATTATGATATTAATAGTGTGCCTATTACAAAATAATTGTAATCCGGTTGATGTTTGTTAACTTTTTAGCGTGTAACTAGAAACAGAGATTCTTGGAATTTAGATAGTTTTAGTTTTTAATATCGCTGCTTATTTATTGTTGTTTGTTAGTATGATCAAGATGTATGTAGTTTTGTCTGAGAACCAATAGCTACTTGCTTTCAATTGATCCCACAGCGTCCACGCAACCCGCGCGTTAAGTTAACGTCGGCTAGTGTGTCGGCTAGCTAACGTAAGTGAAACCGTTGCTAGCAGCTTTGGCTCAGGTCGGTCAACGTGAATAGGTGTGGCGGCGGTGCTTGATGCCCAGACGTTACTCAGTAAATGCCAAAATACTTATCACCGAATATCACTAAGATTACCAAAAACATTGGTAACAAGGTGGATAGTAGTGTAAGATTGGCCAATTTCTTCCGCATTTTGAGCATTCGACCCCCTCTAATATAAAGTTAAAATTACTATTAATATATTTCAATTTTGTTCTCATAGGTTCAATGATTGCATTATCATCCGTACTCGTTACTACTTTAATTTCTAGGATTGGATATATTGAGAGGTATTTATGTGTGAATATTTAGTTTGTAAAAATATCTGCACTACTTCTGTGTTACTTTAACAATTATTATTTACATTACTATCATCTTATAAAAGGTTAGACTTCGATTATCAGGAAAATGTTTGCATTAATTCTCGTTTTGGGACAATTCCAATGGTCTCGCTTGTTATTTACTTTTAAATTTATTATTTCACGAGCATTTAACAATTCGTGATTGTTTGAGTTTGAGGTGAATGCAAACCCCGGCGTAGTACTACATTCACATTCGATGTTAGTTCTTGAGAAACAAACAAGGACGAGCACAAATCAACGACGACGACAACACTTGCTCACACGTGTTGTCGTCGTCGTCGTTAGCAAAAGCGTATACAAAACGTCTTCGACGAATAATAAGCTATAACGTATATATACGTCTTTTTTGGCGTCGTTTACATATTTACAGCAGACAATTGTGACACATGTGTTTTTTTATTTCATTTCTTTGAAATGCTTATGCAATTAGTTTTTTAGCCTTAACAGAATCACAATTGCTTAATGCTCATTGTTCGGAAATCCAATATTGTTTAAAGTGTAATTAAAAAGTTCTTGGCTCATTTATCTGTATCTTTGTGCTAATCTTTGGTATTCCTAAAAGGTAATAAAAGCAATACTTTAAAATATTTGCTTTATAACAAACTGACGGGCGGTAGTAATCTCGGAGTTTTATTAAGGACAACGAGTAGAAAAAGTGGTGCTACATCCAGAAAATAGGATAAAGTAAGGATCATTCAAAATAAATTTGTAATCTTACTAATTTAATTCAATTAACCAATCATTTTATTTCAAACATTTGGTTACTAATAAGGTAGTGTACTTTACTTCTTTAAAACTGCTTATTAAATTCGTCGATGTTATTCTTGATAACTAAAATTGTACAATCTGGTATCCAGTAAATTTGTAGAGCATATAAATCGATTACATAATTAAATCATGGCGTATTTGCAGTTAACTGGAATCTTTCAAGATCAACTACAAAACATTCTATCTCCTGAAGTATCGTTTGAGATGAGTTTGGCAGAACTAGACGAAATTGACCGATGGCTTGAACGGGACCAGTTAATTGAAAAACTGATTGGTACGACGTTTAAATGTGGATCCGTTTTTTTCCACGACGTGCTTCGATGTGAATCAACTGACGATGCTGCAGAAACGCTGGAACTGCTTATTGAACGTACAAAGAAGTACAACGGTCTTCTTCTGCTTTTTACGCAACATGGAAGTCATCTACACGCAGTCCATGATTGTACCTTCTCAAATGGTTCCTGTAGATGTGCCTGGAGAAAATTAGCTAAGGAGGAAACCTCAGTTTATGGTACGAATATACCACGACCTCTCATCAAAACCGTTACTCCGGACAACTGGCGACGTTTTGTCTTATTTTTGATGTCAAGAGAACACAGATATCTATTCTACAAAGTAAAAGAATTCACTGGTCGAATTGCACTCGAATTTGAATGTTTCCCGATCGACGAAGGTACATTGTCTGAATCCGAAGGACTGGTTCACCGGTGTCCAGATGAATCCAATAGATACAATTAGTCATTGTAATTAAAGCCAAGTTTCAGTCCTGATGGAAGTGTTTTAATATACAGTTATTGTTTTGGGCTTTAATAAATAAATGCGCAAATAATAACATCGAAAAATGTTTGTTTCCAAAACGGACTTTATATGCATATCCTCGGCAATTGCGGAGCATAAGATAATATAGATATATTAATTTCAAAGAGTGTAGAATGTCTGCTTGGCACTTTTTAAAAAGTCAAAAATGTTCTTATGCCTGTACTACAGGGTGATTCATAAGTCTTCGTACATCCAAAGGAGTGCCTGTCAAAATTCCATTTGTTATCGCATTGCTTTCAAATTCTAGCATGATACGGTAAATACATCGACAATAACGGAAAAAAATTGGTATAGCCATTGTTCGTTCCGTTGTTGACCTGCAGGTCAAAATAGAGTAACGTTCAGCCATCACTGCTTTACACAGGCAAGGAAAATTCAATTGTGAGATTTTAAAAGTCATAAAACTTTAAAACGTGACCCGAAGTTTCGATTATCGAACTGCCAAGCAATACCTTAAAACCTTAAGCGTTAAAACCGCCGAAGGTCAGGTCGGCCAAGGTCAGGTCATGCAAAAAAATTTACGAAAGACGTACGAGTGCGAATTCGAAGAAATCCTCGCCTCCCGGGACAAAAGCTTGCGTCCGATATGGAGGTTTTTTCTAAGATAGTTCAATGACAACTTAGATTAAACCTCAAAATGCGAGCATTTAAAAAATGTAAATGCCGTATTGTCAGGCAAGCGCAGAAGAAAAAAATACTAAAAAGATGAAAAGCGCTTCTTGCCTTGTACGCGCCATGTTAAAAGTCCATAAGAAAAGATGAATTTTTGAAGATTGGACTTTACGGATGGTCACTATTACCCTCCTACATCTCCAATCTGAACCCATTGGACTATTTTGTGTTAACACGTTGAAAGACCATCGCGTACACTAAAAGTCATCAAATTTTGGACTCCCTAAAAAAATGGGCTGGTTTTGCCCAAAAATGCCCGCGTACACGGAGGCCCAAATGTTGCTCTCGATTTCGAGCTTGTGTTTAATCAAAGATAGATTATTTTGATTGGCAAAAATAATGTACTGTCAGCGCGAATAGGTTTTATATCTCAAATCGTCCAAACTCGCCTTGCTGAACCAACGACAGTGTAATATCACACATAAAACCTTCCTTGCTGCTGCGCTGCTTCATTGGCTGCGGCGAAAATTCAAAAATTTTCTGAGCGGGAATTACATGAATCAGTATAGGATTCTGTAATTTCGAAGAGTCGCATTTCAATGACAGGCGAATCAAGGATCGTGTTGGTGTGTTTACAATGCGATGATCCAAGAACGGCTTTGCGCATGACGTGAAGTTCCAAACCTATTTGCGCTGACAGTAGGTAGCTAGATAGTCTGACAATGTGTGGACAAAATTTCATATCAATTGAATCAATAGAACTCCTGTTATACGAAAAAAAACTGTGTACGAAGACTTATGAATTATGAATCACCCTGTATTCTAAACATGTCCAGACAACAGCCACTTTTACATTTTAAAATTCCATAAGATTCAGCCATACTTAAAAGAACCAGACAGTTACCGTAAAACTTCCTATTACTCCCCCCTTATTAGTCCCACTTCTTTTAACTCCCCAGTAAAAATGGATTGAATTGGAAATAACACCCCTCTCTAGTAACTCCCCACCCCCAATGTAACTCCCGCATCAACACAATATTAAATTGCTCCATTGAATATTGCATCAAGTAATAACTCCGCCCCTCTTATTACTCTCTACCCTCCAATAACTCCCCGATCCGAGGAGTTGTTCAACGAATAACTGCCCGGGGAGTAATTGGAAATTTTACGGTACATTTGCATATGACAGAAAATACGAAATGAAAACGGCGTGAAATGTTCGTCTAGTTTCCAAATGTGCAATTGCACGCATACCACAGAAGGTTACGCTCCATCTAAAAATATGCAAATAGAACATTTTGTCCTTTTGAAGGATATCCAGTGCCAGTAGAAAAATAAGATTGACGATACTGCAATACTTGTCTTGCTCTCGTCTTCCAACTTTCAATCCACACATACTACATACATGCCTATACTCCACTGCACCTCTAACAACAACGATAATCGTACTTTCTTTCGCTTTGACACAACCTACAAAAGCGCATCCCATTCACTTCCACATCCACATCCCTATCCACATCCAGACGTTCACATCTCGCCAGTTATCTTTCTATTCTTTGCCCCAAACTCTCCTCCATTCTTTTCAGACTCGACTTGCTTGAAATCGGCATCCTTATATTTTTTGTGTCTACTTTCACTCAAAGTTATTCTCTCGGAAAAATAAATAGACAATGCAAAAGTAGAATGTGGATCTGTCTGTATAGGTATAGGTATAGGTATAGAAGTATTGACTGGATACATGTCTAAAGACGTGTGGAGCAAGAGGCTTACTACATACTACCATTTAGATGCCATCAGACGAGTCATTTTTTATTCCAATTTATATGTACCTCCATAAATTTTTTGGGAGAAGAACCAGAAATGAGAAAGGAGAAGGAGAAGCAGAAAGCAGAGCAAAAATCTTGACAATGGTTCCTTTTTGTCTGCGTCAACACAAAAGGTTTAATGTAGCGAGATTTTTTTCTCATCATTACGTCCCACTGAGCAGAGCAGTGCATTGCATAGAGTAGAACACAGAGCTTTGCATTCATCACAGTATCTCTAGCAAGAGTCTAGACTACATAGACTAGACTTTCTTCCTTTCCCTCTCCTCTCCATATGACTATTTTCTAATGCATGGATGGATATATATATATATTTACACTGTAAAAATATTCCTTCCATAATTCCATATATTCTTACTTTTAGCCTAGTAACATTGTCTGCATTCCGAGACAGGGATTTTTCACAGTGTATCTAAAAAGGAACATGTATCTCTCTGTCAGTGCTTCTGGGAGTCAATTTGATTCTATTGTGTATCTCCATTCTGTCTAGAGTCTCGTTGTGTTGTTTCTACATATTATATAGGTATGTAGACTACATTTACTCGTCTCGCCTTCTCCCTTCCATCGGTCCTTATGTCCTTATCTATGGACTCGAAAGTGAGCATCAACATTAAACAAATCTCAAGATACGATCCGCAGTCAATCTCATCATTCCAAGTCGAAACCGAATTCGAAGCCTAAGCCAAAGTCAAAGCACAAGTCAAGCCAACCAAAATCAACAAGAACCCAAACCAAGTCTAAGCCCAAAGACAAGCCGAAGCCATTCCATTCCTAGGATATTAGAACCAGCACCAGTAGTTTTTGTGGGCTATGCAATTCAGTAGAAGTGCATGTAGGTACATCCCATTGTAATATGTGCTAACAAGAGTAAGTACCTACAGGATAGATAGACACTTTGCGAGTTTGTAAGTTAGTGGGTAGGAAGGTTAGACTGTTTGACTTGTTATTTGTGCTTGTGATACAATAAATGTGTATAGTACTTTGGCTCTAAATCCGACTGGATCTGGTTCTAGTTTGGTTTGGTTTTGTGGATCTGGACGTGGAAGTGGAGCCGGTGGTGTTTTGTTTGGTAAGATTTTATGACTGTATCCATAATGGTATGGTGACAATCCCATTATCTACTCGTGTACGTACTTTTATCCACTGTTCTGCTGACGTATGATTATTGTGTTGGAGATTCCAACGTAAGAAGGTACCTTACTATTTTACCCGTATCTACATAGGTATGTATTAGGCAGCCCACAGTAAATCTCTACATAACTCCGGTGTATGTATTCCCTGTATTTATTTATTTACAAGAGGATAAATGCACTGTAAAAACTGGTGCATCTAATACGCTGAAAATGTACTCGTATTTAGTGTAATTATGATCGCAGTTAGGATGCATCTTAAGCGCATATCGTAATATAAGAGTAGTTTTATATGCATTTTTAAATTAATAAAAAAACAAGTTTTAAAAACCGTAAAAAATAGACGTTTCTATGATGTGCAAAAAACAAAAAATGAACGTTTTCAATTTAGAATATTGGATTTATTCTGACTTTTGAAAATATGCTAGACATACTTTACTACATAATTTACATAAATGCGTCAGTGTTCCGTTTGCTCCTTTAGCAATAGGTGAATTGTCAACATTTACCTCTACTAGTACTTATCTCGATAAACATCATTAGATATAAACCACCAAACTAATTTCTGAATTCACATGCATATCTAGGTAGGTACACACATAGCAGCAGTACACAACTTTATGTCAATGGGTGGTGTGACAAACACCTACACACAACCATAGATTGCTCTGGTCATGGTCATTTGTGACGATCGTAGCATAGCAATCACCAACACCATAATTAGGCACCTGTCCGAAAGAATTTCTTAAATAATTCTACCTTCATTCCAACTGTGAAAACAGGGACTCATATACCCTACATTTATACAAGGAAGAGTGACGGCCCAGGGTCAACTATGTATGCATGTGAAGGAAAAGTAATGGAAAGAAAGGACAATGTAATTGTAATGGTAGTAGCAAGTGTAAGGTAAGTTTGTGTGTAGTGTAGTGGCAAAAGGTATTGTAAAGTGTAGCCAAGTCTTTCTGCGTCATCACCATCATCACGATGACGATCGCGATGGTGAGCGTGATCGTTCTCTCCTCTGCGGTGAAAATCAAACAGACTTGTTAGTGTCAACTTTTGCACTTTACCCAGTCACTATCAACTAACTATAACTAATTGTCACCGGCAATGCAATAGTAATAGCAATAATAATAATGGCAAGTCAAGTAAAGCGAAGGCCATTCTATACTGACTGTACTATGCTCTTATATGTATGCTATGGAAAGTCTAAGCAAACCAAAAGCCAATGCTAACGCTTACATGAACGTCAACCGCCACCATTTACAATTTACCACACCACCCTTCATTTACATTTGCCTCACATCACATGGCTCATGGCACATCTATATATAGGGTATAAAGTGCAGTCGCAGTCTATACTCTATACATATATCAGATATATCAACATGGACGTGCATGCAGACACAATCAAATAAAACAGCAGTGTCACCGACACCGGCACCGGCACTCTGGTTCAGACTCTGGTCTTGGTATAGGACCGGTAATTGGGAACATTACCCACTACCACTACCCTCGTCACTTTACCTTCCGCACATCATTAAAATTTATATCTACTCTCGGCGTATAAAACCAAATCTACCGGAGGACAAGGACAAGAAGGCTTGGAGGAAAGGAAGGAAACAAAACGGCACTGGCAGCGTCAAATGCCTCCCTACTTACATCTATGAGCAAACTGCCTACACGCCCATTCACCATTAACCATTGTCATTGTATCTCCCTCTACTCCACCAATTATACTTCCCTCCCTCACTCTCTCTCTCTGTCTCTCCATCTCCCTCTTTAGACTCTCAAAGTTTCTACTTCTACATAAAATATGACAAACCAAACATAAACAGATCGGCCTTTCAACTTGTCAACAAATATTGACTTTCATTCTTTCCTTTTTTAGCTCCTCCATCTATTTACCATTCCACAGAGTAGGCAAATCTATAGCCTGTACAAATATAAATCCAACTGGCTACAGATATCTGTCTGAGATCCATGCAAAGCCCTTCTTATCTATACATAAATATGTAGGCGGTAGGTATTTGTTTGCAGATACATAGGTGCATCCTTAACCTCCCCTGTCAAGTCCTCACCGCATTTTTTTGAATGGTCGTCGTTGAATAATAATGACCACATTATAAAGGGTACTTTACAAATTTCACGTGTCATCCTGAGTGGTCATCACGAAGCGAGGGAAAATCAATTTTAGAATGAAGGTAAGTGTTTAATTGTTTTTAGTTTAAAAAACAGTGGAGTGCAATTATGACTTTTACAAATATCTTCTATAATGCATGAGGAAAGTCATAGCGTAATGTCATTTTTCTATTGCAGCAAGCAGGAAATTTCAATTTTGAGGGATTTTGAAACGACAATTTTGAATTTTATGTATTTACACGCACGTTTATTTGTTGTTTTAAAACAATGCACTATTTCTGAATGCATAAATAAGCTATTTTACACTATTTAAAAATCATCTAAATTAAAATTTTGTCCCTTTCGGAAAACTAAAATGTATAAGAGATTTTGTAATTTTTTGAAACACCAAAATATTGCAATTAACTTTTTGTAAAAAACTAAAATATAGCAATTTACCCTTTTCAGAAAAACTAAAATGAAGTAATTTACCTTTATCAAAAACAAGTAAATATACCCTTAATTATTACTCTTGCTAAATCCAATCCCTTAAAATGCCTAAACCAATACCACTTTATTTCCTTCAAAAACACAAATCATACCTACTTCTGCAGAAAAAACTGTATACATCTTGAAACAACTATCAGCCCATTGATCATAATAATGTAGGAACCTAGTAAACCATATTGAAATTGGAAAATGAAATAAAACCAACCCACAAGGAGAATAAAAAATATTGGATTTTTTTTATTTAAACCTGGAACTGGAACACATGTCAAAATGGTAATCTAATCGTAAGAAAGTTGGGCAAGCTGATCAGATATTGAAGTCAAGTAAAATAAAGTCAAGTCAAGTAAAGTTCATGTGCTGTTACTCATATATGTAGTTTCCCAGTATACCAATACTGCTATGTTATACCTCAGTCATGTCAATACTAACTTAAGACCAATACTAAAACCAAGACCAAGTCCAATACCATTGAAATAGGCTGTGGGGGAAATGATATGGGAGAAAAAAGGGTAAACACCAGAGTGTACAAAAGTATATAAAAGTAAGAAGCTTAGGAGAATGCTTGTAGGAGAGAGAGAGAGAGAGAGAGTGGCAGAGAGGAGATAGAGAAGAGCCGGCAGGACGCTGGAAGACATGCGAGAGAAATTGTTGAAACGACTCTCGAGTGTTTACATTTGGCCTGAGTCACGGTCTATAGTCCCCACGTCTCCACTTCTACTTTTCTCCACTGTTCTCTTCTCTGTGTAAATATCAATCATCCACCCAAAACCCAATCGATGATAACCCAGCACCAGCCAAGTCTACACCAAACCAAACCATAATACCATACGATGCCAACCCATGTCACGCCATGCCATGCCATGCCAAACCAAACCACCGAACCCTTCACTTTCCATTACTTTCTCTTTACCAGTCCGCCCATGAACAACTTGAACAAGAACACTAACAAGGATTGCTCAGGATATGACTATGACTATGACTGAGGCTACTTCCCGTTCTCCTTTACATACAGGAGCAGTATTGGCACTGGCATTGGCATTGGTATTGGTATTGGGATCGGTCTTATGGACTTGGTATCGGTAGGCAGGTTATAGCGGTGAAAGGAACATATGTTCATGACTACACAATCATTTTTTATACCTTGCCAAACCATGCGACGCCATGCGATGCCATGCATTGCACTGGATTCGACTGGATTGCTTTCCCTTACCTTATATGTTTGTATTGTATACCTATCTCTACCTCGACGTGGAGTAAGTGTGCCCATGTGTCTACGTGTTTACCCCACAAACTCATGTATGCGCTCAGTACGTACTTTCCTTACAAGATTATGGTCAATGATTTAACTTGCTACTTTTCCCCATCCAAATCCAAATCCAAATCCAACGCCTACACCTACGCCAACCCTCCATCCATCCATCCATCCAACCATCCAACCATCGAACAAAACCAGTTACAAAGTACAGTGTGTTATGTGTTCATAAGAACCCACGGCATGTTTACTCTCTGCATTTTATTCCATTTTATCAAACTTGTGTTTTACTCCTTCGTTTACCCGCTTTACAGTTTCACAAAATCAACTTACTGCCTGTTGGGCTAGGATTTCCTTTCCCTTGTATGTAGCTTCTATGCATTTCTGAGGTAGAAGTGCCTACTTGTGTTTGTATAGGTGTGCTATCGGAAAGCAAGTTCATTTTTCTAACATTTCATTTAATAAGGAGTTTTTTCCCTGCCTTTTTACCTCTAGAGAGGTACGTGTGTGTAGCGTGACTAGGTTTGTAATCTCTTTTGTAATAAGTGTAGGTTTATACCTATTTGAGGTAGAAGAGCAAAATAATGTGCAGGTACACTGTAAAAACTGATGCAAAACGCCAAAACTGATTTTGTATTTAGTACAATTATGATCGCAGTTTGAATAGGTACAGCACAACTCAAGTTTACGTAAAGTGCATTATGCAGTTATCAGACTTTGTAAAGCGTTTGTGGTGCACTAAATGAGTTTCAAAATTACTAGAATTGAAAATTTTGAAATGTAAAAATATGAAAGTTTAGAATCAAAGGTTACCAAATCATAAAAATAAGAAAATTATAAGGTTTCAAAATGGTTAAAATAGGTAATTTTGAAGGTTTCGAAATAGTGTAAATAAAAAAATCTGGAAGCTTTCAAAAATAGTTAAATAAAAAAGTAGGAACTTTTCAAAATTATAAAATAAATTCTGTAACGTTTCAAAAAAGGGGAAATACGAAATATTGAAACGTTCAAAAATTATTAAAATGAAAAAAATTGAAAGGTGTCAAAATTACTGAAGTAAGAAAATTTGAAAGTTTTCAAATGGTTAAAACAGGAAACCAGCTTAAAATGCGTTATGATGGAGCAAAAATCATATGCATTCCCATTTGTCATTATTAAGATATGAGACTTCGAACTATTAGAAGTTATACGGAGATTTCGCAAGTTAGAAATGTCGCGACAGAAGGATTTGCAATTGCTAAATGGTAACATTAGTCTCTACTATACAACGTAAAGTGAAAAAAGTTAGCATTGAAGCAAAGTTCTATGTAGGTGCTGAATTTTATGACACTATGCACTCCAAGTGTTTTTCATTTAAAATATCACAAGGTCTTTTACAAAGTTTTTTTAGGTGTATTAGAACAATAGAGTATAAAATCTTGAACATTTTTTACTACGCAACGAAACTCCATTCATACGTCAAAAGTTGCAGATATTAAACTTTACATCTTGCTCCCATATCTCTCTCCGCCATCTGGCAAAGCCAACTCTATTACACACTTCTAAATCAATTCACACCATAAAGCGAAACTTCTCGCATAAAGAAAATACTTTGGAAAAAATAAACTTGTTAAAAACAAATTAATTCCCGCTTAAATTTTCCACGACTTGCCATCAAGACATTCCAGCTTAACAAAGAAGAAACAGAAACACACTTGTTCGGTTTGAGTAAAGTGGTAAAAGTATGGAACCGAGATAGTAATAATTATTACATTAAAACCGTATTAATGATAGGGTGTCAAGCATATCCAAAGTCATAGCCACGACCATGGCCATGGCCATGGCCACCACACCAACCACCACCGCCATCACCATTATTGCATTGCTACGGTCCATGGAAAATGGAAAATGTCCAAGGGAGGAGAGAGAGAGAGAGAGAGAGAAGTGAACTGAGAACACTTGGAGTGAATTAAAATTAATAGTTAGTAAAGCAGCTTTTAAGACAGTAGGGAAAATTTAGATCGGTACTTTCTGGAAGGAGCAGTGGTATTACCAGCGGTGGCTGCACCAAAGAGGAAACTTGCAGACAATAATCCTAATGATTATGAGGATGCTTTGCATAATGATTATTATAATGAATGACCTAACAACCAAGTAGAGATACTAATCGTTGGATGTGAGTGAAATGAATAATGAATTCAAACTTTCCCTTCCCCATCCATGCCATGCCATTATGCCCGGGGAATAAACTAAACGCTGGCGCAAGTGTATTAAACCAAACCCAAAACCAATCCACTTGATTTTCATAAAGCATCACTGTCTCTACATACATAATCTGAATACATATGAAATGACTATATGCACTCTGTACATTAAGCACAGTCAAATCATGTCCCTGTCTCCTCCCTTCCTCCAGTCTTCCATGAAAAGAATGCAAAAGGAATAATTGACTTTCACCCAACCGAACCGGGAGGTACCTTATAACACGTAGACAGTTTGTTGAAACGACCAAATATGATTCAAATAATAATACTTTCTCATTGCTTTCCCTTGGTTGTTAAGATTATTATAAAGTACCTTTCTCTAAACATATAATTGTGTGCACAACTAGATCGAGCTACCTTAACTTAAGTTAGAAAGGTGGCTAACCCAGTTACATAAAGCCAGTGTCGATGCCGATGCCAATGCCATTGGGAAGCCAAAGCCAAAGAATATTATTTCTTTATCAAAGGAGCACAGGGAGAAAGGGAAAGTGAAAGTTGTGTGAAGGAAAGTGCTACGTAGATCCTTTTCCTTTTTTCATAATTAGCCAAGTTTGTGAAAACTTGTAGGGGGGATAATAAAGCCGATAATGTTCTCATTATCTTCCTCCGCCCAAACCCAAGTAAGTGAAAGAGCTTGGCGAGGGGAAATCGAGTTGGGATATATCTTCCGTTCCTTCGTACCTATATAGTGGGAGAAAGTGAGAGAAGGGGAATTTGAAACCTAACTTTCCACAATTTCCTTTCAGACCAACAAACCAAGTGAGTGGGAGAGAAAAAGAGAGAGAGAGAGAGAGAGAGAGAGAGAGGACCAAGATCAGGACCATAGGACCAGTGCCAGCCTACTGGCATTTGCATCGGCTCCTTTCTCTTCTTAGATAATAAGATATAAGATGTCTCTGACTTTGCCCAAGTTTCCCTGCTACCCCTACTTTCATCTCTCAACTTTTTCGACTTTCTTTCTTTCTCCTGTACTTTGTTAGTCTCCTGCTGCTGGAGTCTCCGAGTCCTCACATGCATCGGCTTCGCCGTCTACACCACTTTATTAAGAGCAACTCCTTGCATATGACAACCCTCATTTGTTCTTTTGTTCATGCAAGGAAAAACATACTGGAAGAGAAAGTATCTTCAGAGTTTTATCATTTCTTGCATATTCTTCCTATCATTTTCTATCTTATTATATAGTATACTTGTAAAGGCCTGACTGCCTGACATTATCTACATGCATGTTCTTAAGCACCCACTTAGCACTCTACCTTACTTTACAATGACACTATGACTATACACACGCTTTCCCTTTTCGCCTTCTTCCCCTTCCCTGCTTTTCCCTTTCTTTCTTTATTTCTTCCTCCTCTTACTTTCACTTGATATTAATTTCATGGTTGACTAATGAAATATCTAACAGAGAAAGCAGAAAAACGTTAGGTCGTTCGTTACCCTGAAATAAAAAATACGATGACTATAGATATGCATATAAGTGTAGATAGATGTTATCTACTTCGAGCTTTTCATATATTTATGTATGCAGATGCATGTTGGTATGTACCACATAACCATATTGATATAAAATGTGACTATTATACTCAGGTTGTTCATGCTGGGAGAAAATTTTTAATGAAAACTTTCACAACTTTCTTTGTCTTCCATTAGTTCAGATAATATTATCAAGTACCTTTAAAGACTTTAAACAAGTTTTATCTTTTATGATAGCTGTAATACACTGAGGACTTTCTCCACATATTAATATCATTAAAACTTTCACTTTTCTTTATTTTTCTAATTAATTAAATCATTCGTTTTGCGCCGATTCCGAGAAGTTTAGCTGGGCAATGATATTTAGAAATGCTATGTTAATTTATGCAAGGGTTTTAGATGTGTACGAGTTCTTTGGAAAAGTCAATAAGCAGGTAATTTAAAGGTTGAAGATTTTATCTTGGATGATTCCTCTGAACTTTTTGATTAAGTTTAGCGAATTTTCATCGGGCGAGCGGGTAATTTTTTATAAGAGCAAAGCGCATTATTGAGAACATTGAGAAGTTATGAATAACTCGAAACAATCATAACATTTTTAAAAAGTGCAAAATGGTTGTGGAATTTGAAAAATTACATAACAGGTTTACAGGTTTTTATACATTTTCAACACAATCAATAACGATTGAGAAAACGACGATACAGAATTTTTCGCACACTTTGAAAAAGTACAAAGGATTTGTTGTGCATCTTGGAAATGGCCAAAAAATAGTTTGATGATTTGGAAAAAGTATAAAATTAATTATTTTGATATTTGGAGGAAAAGTACAACATTGATTATTTGGGAATTATGAAAAAAATCAAAAACAATATTTAATAATAATAATAAAATAAATTGTCTGTTACAAAAGCACTAATTGTTTAAACTCAAACGTACAGGCCAGAAAGTGCAAAAGGTAACTAAAATTCCAAAAATGTTCTTTCCACAACTTGAAACAAGACTACATAAGACATTTTAAAAATAACTTTGGGAGTAAGACAACGTGTTTTGCCCCTAGAGTGGAAGGGTAGGAAACAATAACACAAGTTGTACAAGATCCCCACAATCAATTTAGAACAAGTTGAATAAGAGGCTTGTGTACGTGTTGAGAGAGAGAAAGTAGGAAATGCTTTAGATAATCTCGAGTCCAGAGAAAGTCAATTAATCATTTCACTACACTGCCTTCCTGTGATGCCTCTGACATGTCTATTATATAATTATAATTATCTCCCATATAATATATCATCGCCATCACCATCATCAACACCAACTCCAACACTATAACTATTACTATTACCCTTCACCATGCCTAGTTTAGCACACTCCATCTCAAAGTTGAGCACCTATCTTACTACAAGCTATCAACTACATGTAGCATATAATGCAAACACATACCCGGTACTAGTATAGACACATGTTTTCTTCAGTCGAAAAAATCCACATTTACCCCCGTATTCAATGGAATGGAAATAGAGTGGAACATGCACGTGATAAGTATACACACCCACCACGCTCACTCAGACATTTCCTGGAAAATCCTAAGGAAAACGAAGCCTAGGGAAAGGAACGCAAAGTGAAAATCCCATTGACAATCATTCAGACAATACAGATAGACTGACTGGAATGGAATCCTCGCGAAATAGACTACAAGAAATAACGATAAATCTGAAGATGTGAAAGTCTGAAAATCTGAAAGTCTCAAATGTGAAAATGTGAAAAATACTTTCCATAAATACGGTGTAAAAGTATCTACACAATAATACACGAGTGAAAGTAGTAAAAGAATTTTTCTCCAGATTTACTTCACAGTAAGTTTCGCAGCAACATCTCCCTGACTTCATGAATTCAATTCAGGTGAAGGCTTTCTTTATTGAATCTCTTTGTCCGATAATGTTGGCTTTATGGGTACTTACACGCACATGCACTGCCACTGCTACTTGCAACGACCGCTATTACTACTGACATATGCCATCCCATGCCTTACTCCGCCATCCCATGTCATAATGTCTGGGGAAAGTATCTATGAGGATTTAGATCTAGTATGTATACGAACTTTCTCCAGTCTATACACTCACCCATATCCAACTCACTACTCCATATACTCTATAAAAAATTCGAGTGAATACTTGACTTGACAAGGCAGGGTAGGGAAGGGAAGTCAAGCCAAGCATCTCCATTTAAGAAAATCAAAGTGATACACATCTGGTTGAGTGTATATATAGCTAAGCCTATTACTGCCACATCCTTTATCCTCTTTCCCTCCTAGTCCAAGTCTATGCCTGAGCCCATCTCCAACTCTTGACGACTACCACTACTTCCACTACCTTCTCCACATGAATCCTAACCCTCCGCTACCCACTTTCTCTCTAACAATAACGATCCGAATTTTTCAAAGAAAGAGCATTATCATGTTCCTTACTTACATCCAGTATCAGTCTAGATCAATAATTGATACGTTCCTTTAAATTCTCTGGTATAAAGAAGCCTTGCTTTCCCTTCACTTCCCTATTTCTTTCCTATCACGACCGAGATAGAGATATATTTATATAGCTATACATGAATATACTAGATTATATCTCCTTCTCTATTCCACCTAAAGCTACCGGTACTCGCCTGGTATTATAGTGGCAGATGCAGGATCCTATCTTTGACAGGTTATATTATGTAATATTAAAAGGTACTTTCTCCACCCGTCCCTCTGAGGCCGAGAATAGATACACTAACTCAACCAAACTTAACCAGTCATGCATGCATCCCGTGTCTACTTTCCCCACACATACACACATGTGCATAGGGAAAGGGATATGTAAGTATGGCGAGTAAGATAGTTGATCTGCTTAAGTTACAAATTTTCCGGTCATGTCATAGAAAAAGTTTTGTACCTCCCTACCTACCTACATGCATACTTTCACTCACTCACCCACTTGCCAACCAACCGTACTTACGTCTGCAATGCGATTCCATAGTGGCACTCCCGTATAACTCTTAGGTACTTGGAAAGTACTAGGGAAAGTAATCCCCTTAAAAATACACTTGACTGCTTACATCTTTTTTCCCTAAACTATTTCAAGGTAGTGGTTGGACCAAGTATGTACGGGTGTTTCCAAACATGACACGGGAACGAGAACGAAAACGACAGAGAGGGAGAGAGAGAGAGACAGAGACATGATGCTTGTACCTGTACCACCATGTCTTTCCCTTTTCTTCCTCTTGTTCCTCTGCTCTCATTTGAAATTGAATTGCAATTCCATTGGAATCCCAAAACCTTTCTCTTTCTCTGAGCATCCATAATGAATGAACTGACTACCTTGTTTATTCACTTTTTTCCCGTCTTTCTCTCTTTATTTCTCCCTCTCTCTCTCTCCCTTGTACTTTCCTTCCAATTTTATTCCATTCCCTTTTCCCCTTCTCTCCTCTACACTCCTGTCCCATCATGTTTTCCCCGTCTCTCCCGATTCCATTCATTTTAAATTAGATTCAATCAGCGTCATGCATTATACAATTCTCATTCTCATTATACAATCTAATGCACGGCAATGGCAATTGCTATGGCGATAGCTGGGCTAGGCTGTTGAATGTCATGCTACGTTGTATACCATAGTGTAATCCAATGCAATGCAATATCATACAACTCTTTGTCCCTCTTCACATGAATACCAAATCACATTCTGAATTCGGCAAATTCCCATTGCTTCTCCTTTGCGTTTGCACAATTTCGGTCTCATTTTCATCTTCATGATTTTTTTACTTGTATACTGTAAGTGTGTTGATAATTATTTAGGGGCATTATTATTTTACAGATTTTAAATTTAAATCCGTTGTTTTCTCACATGTAAATATAAAACAAATACACCACTTTGCTATACTACTGGATAGTATTAATGTATGCGTATTTTGAATTTTGTCACATGGAAATTCTATTGAGCAATTTTAAAATATTACAGAAGCTATATAAATGGCATGTGATAGAATGATCCAGCAGAGAAAATGTGATGCAAGTAACACCTGTCATTTAATTCCACGGTGATAACATAATGCGTAGATAAATAACATACATGGGAACTTATGTATTTATCACCTATATGGTTATACCCACGGTATATTAACATAATTCAAATGCAAATCTTATTCCGAACTAAACTTTAACTGCTGGCGTCATTTAACGCGATTATGATTACGACAATGGTTACGGCTCACCTTCCGTCATATATCCATGTACCTATGTATTCATACCACATTTTCCACAATGCTGTGTGCTCTGCTATACTGATAATTATATGAGCCTAATTCAGTGCTTACTGTGTGCAGATATTAGTGTGGCCATGACAGTGAAAATGAAAGGTAAATGAAAGGGAAAGTAAACAAGCATAAAGGAAGAGGGGAGAACGTGAAGGAGGTTAGAAGGTGTGTACGTGTGAGCGTATATTTATTTATGTGGATGGCAGGCGGCAGGAGGCTTAAGTTAAATGTAATGTGACACTAAGAAAATCATCGGTTTTAATGTAGTATCACGCCTTGGTTGTTGGTGTTGGCTTTGGCACAAGCTGTGTCTATAGACTAGGCTTGACTTGCCTCCTTCTTGGTTGGTTGTTTTGTAACTGTTGCAGTTATGAAAGTGGTCGATGGCAATTTCCTTCACTGTCACCTCGAACAAGGCGAGAGTGAGAACGAAAACGACAACGACAAGGACATCGACAATGTTACATAAAACCCAACTTTCTCCCCATTACTTTCACCTATAATCTAGTATCTAGAGTGTAGCTGTCTAATGGACTACAATAGAATGGGAAGAACAGAATTGCTATATAAATACTATAGTATACTGGCACGGTCTTTCTCGACTACATGGAGAGGTGAGTGTATCAGTTTCCGAGAAGTGCAAGTAAATGGGTTGGTCCTTGTTCTGGTTCTGGTTGTTGTACAAGAAGTGTTGGAGCTGATGTTGGTTCTGGTCCTGGTATTGGTACTAGAGTTGGAGTTGGAAGCTAATCGGGCTTGGCATAATAGCATCTGATGTACTGTACCGTTGTACCACTGTCACTATTACGAAGGCTACTAGTACTGTCGTTGCCACTGGCACACAGTGTATCTTTTCAGAGAAATGTAAGATATAAATGTAACTCAGTATAAGTATAGCGTCAGATGTTGACTTTGACTTTCCTTAACGCCTGCCGCCTGGTCTGCCTTGGCCAGGCCTAGCTAAAGCCAAACAAGACTGATAGTAGAATGTGGACTGTAGACTGTGGCTGACAGTGCTTTTGTTACCAAAGCGCATTATTCTGCTACTAACACTAGGATGGAGACCAAGTGTGTGGTCTTCTTTATGGTTGAGGATGCAAGTGGAAAAGATTTTATCTTGTGTGAGAAGATGGTTTTTGTACGTTTTGCACTTTTCAGGGAGATATAATAAAGAATTGTTTGTGCCTTTCTGAAGAGCGCAATATGAACTTTTTGAACTCTTAAAATAGAGTAAAAAAGGATTTGAGCATTTCAAAAATACCAAATCAGAAAATTTTGCGCTTTTAACGGTAATAAACAAGGATTGGAGTCTTTTCGAAAATTAATGATTGGAACGTTTTGCACCTTTCAAAAATAGGCAAGGTAGAAGGATTTGGGATTTTTCGAAATATGTATTAATAAAATTTGGCACTTTTTAAAATTGAGTACTTGATACGTTTTGAACTTTTCAGAAATGCTTTACTGGAACGTTTTGCACTTTTCAAAAAAGACAATTTAGGCGGATTTGAGCTGTTTAGAAATGCGTATTTAAAACTTTTTGCACCTTTTAGAAATGCGTGTCTCTAACACTTTGAACTTTGTAGAAATGCGTTTTTTTATCAATTTTTATCCCTCTTTGCATTTAATTTTATTTTGTATACATATTCCCTCATCTCCACAAGGATGTAGAAACTCCGCTTTGCACCATCGAATAAGATACACTAATATGAAGTGAAAGTCAAGCAACCGTAGCCATTGCCGTTATCATTCTCATTCGATTGCAATTTCAACTGCCAACTGCCGTCTCATAAAAACTTACCGGGGGGTTTACCACCAAGCAAAGCAGAGACTACACTCAACTCAACTCAACTTAACCAAACTCAACTGTAGCGCAAATACACACATTTTGCTGGCTTGAACATCGCCCACACATACAACTATAACGCACTAACGCCACACTCTAACCCACGTAGTTCTAGAAAGAGAAAGGAGATAATAGTAGTATCGACAAATGGTCTGTTCTGTATGTACACATATTACCCACACACTCTGTTTTTTATCAAAGGATATTGATTTCCCATTGACACACGATTAGTTGATTACTTCAACAGAGTACACATTACACACGTAGGCCATGTACATACATGTTCATGAGACCATGAGACGAGGGAGAGAGAAACGCTCGAGAGACTGGCAGGGAATTGAACGGACAGACAGGCCAGGACAGATACACAAAGAAAGCCACAAGGAAGGTAAGGGAAAGTAAAGTAAAGTAGAGTGAAGGCAATCGCAATGGCAATGGGAAAGGCAAAGGCAATGCAATTCAGTGCAATCCAAGGGAAGGGAAAAGAAATAAGAAAACAAGTTATACACTCCCTGACGCGTGCGTTTACCACACAAATCAATACTTTTTACATCTATCTCTCCACTTATTTCACTCAAATCTACTCACTTCTATCTCCTCTTTTTATACAACTTTCTATTCAGCCTCGGCTTATCGCAACTTTTACTTTCCCTTTTATAGACGCTCTGCTTCACCATTTCCATCGCATGCTATTCAACGCTATACTCTACTATACTACGCTCTACTATACTGTATAACATGATAGGGTATTTCTTTCTAGAAAGAGAAAATGAGATGAGTTAATGGTTAGTACTTAAAAACAGATAGAGATACAGAATGTGTGTGTGTTTGCCTCCAATAATTCCTCCTGCCTTTCGATCTAATCCTAA
>JAAXYX010000537.1:0-36371 GCA_036851915.1 Ptenothrix huangshanensis | reverse complement strand
GGCTTTGGTTCAATTGGAAGTCGAAAAGGTAACATCTTGGGGTTGGCTAATACCCAGACGTAAGGATCCGAAATTTCTCCGTTAGGATACAGTTGTAGATAATCTTCCTGAGGAAGGCAATCCAGGAGATCGACGCACCCAAGGAGACAACCTGTTGGATAGTTGGTAGGAAAATCAACGTCACCAACTATATGCTTGTATGCTTTTTTGACTTGGTCAATTTTTTCTGGAGTTGGTTGCTTATTTCCTGCACAAATCCATAGCCGTCCTCTGACTGGAGTATACCACGTGCGTCCTTCAAATCTGTTAACAATAATTAAATGCTTACATTGTACACGTACAAGCAGTTGAAATATAAGTACCCAGTAAAGGAAATGAATTTTGGTACAGACTGCGTCAAAAACAGCCATATGCTTAGGTCTATACGTCAGCCAGATCCATAATTAGAACCATAATGATTGTTCAAACATTTTATGCATGTTTTTGTTACATGGCTAAAAAATTACATTTTAATTCCATCAATAATGAGCGTTGCGTAAGGTTGTTGAATGGATAAGCAGTTTCCAGCGTCAACGATTTCTTGCAGTTCAGCATCTTGTATACGATTGCTCCATAATACTGGATTGCCCTTCGAATTCTGTTTGTTCTTTTTTTCAAGTTGTCCTACGAACTTCAACATGCAAAATCACAGTAATCCACGTTAAGTACATTGCAAATAATAAGTACAAATGCTAAATATACCTATATGATGTCGAATGTACAGAGTAAATAATTATATTGTATTCGTAACACCTGAAGATCATCATAAACTTTCTCCACGCGCTCAACAGTTTCGGCATCGTAATTCATTCTACTTATGTTATTTCGCATTTGTGAGCTGGAGCTGCTGTAGATATTAAAATCATCAAGACCAGACAATTCAGGCGCTTCTTCTACAATCCGCCTTCCTGCAGATTTAATACATTAATTAAAGGCTTGATGGTAAGACAAAATTAAGAAAAAGATGTTACCAGTAATTTGTTGGAGGAGTTAAAGTTGGAGAACATTTATGAAAATGTCACCGCAGTATGTATGTGTTGCCAACACCCAAATACAATAAACAATACAGCTCGTTCATACCAGCAAAATCAATGGTGATTTTGGTTTTTCTTCTCAAACGATTTTTCATTTCCTTGTAAGCTTCTTCCTTCTTTTTCAAAGCTTTTCGTTCGTCTTCAGATAACCAAGGACTTTCGGCAGCAAAATAATCTGCTTGGTCATCAATAACCTTCGTTCTTTGAGCACTTGTTCGATCATACTCCAATAACCTTTCCTTCTGCGAAATCGCAGTATCTTTCTTGGTAGTATCATCTTGAGGTCGTGGGAGTTTGCTATACTTTGCTACTAAATCTTGAGTTTTTCTTGAGTTTCCTTCTAGTACTCTGTATCTTTCAGATCGATTTAAAACCTTGTCAAAGCAACAATAAGCAGCTAATTAATTTTGAATCAGTGTCTACTTGTCATAAGTCCAGTTTAAGGGCTAGGACTGTAATAAATATATGCCGCATTTTGATCTGTAGTCGTTAGTCGTTTTTTATTCTAAGTCTAAGTGAAAGCACGACAGAGTGTTAAATAAACTGGACAACAGTAGACCGAAAATTCGCCGGATAAATATAAGGGGGAAATTTTCGAAAGCTTTGGTCGACGTGGAACCAATCGTTTAAATAGTAGCAGCTTTAAAATGCCCAGCTGCATTAGAGATGTTATCAACCGACTAATATCAATATCTATTTCCGTTTCACATTAAACATTATCTACATAATATAACATTATCATAAAATAACACCACTTATGAAACAATATTGTATGGATTAAATGCAAACTATTATTTTAGTTACGGAAATAAAGCTACTTAAAATGTCGTACCAAATCCCCACAGCAGAAACAGGGTCCCTTTCCTTCCTGGGTACAAACAACTCTTCCACAAGACAAACAATTGTTTATCAAAGGGTGTTTGGTTGCCTGGCATTCGCATCGATGCCTTCCTGTAGATCATCAAAAGTGTTTAAGAGTTATCAGTAAACCTTATAAATATTAAAACTACAAACTACATCATGCATAGTAGTTATGTAGTGATCTTTGTTTACCAAAATGTCACGTCCCCTAATTAATTCATATTTGAAACGCACAATATGTCGTGCTCGTAACGTAACAATATTAACTACAAATTCAAAATTGACAGCTTTAATTTGATTATCGGATACTCTAACTTACCTGGTAATAAAGCAGCAGTGCAGTCAACTGCGTTTATATTCACGAACTTATTTTTCTTGGGTGGCATTGCACTTTTGTACCAATTAATAAAATTACTCAACAAATGCTTCGAAAACTTGAAGCAGCTTGTCTACTTCCCCGGAATTAGTGAATTAGCAATTTGGCGAGTGATTAGTGAAATCTGTATTTTACACCAGTAAACGAATTATCAAATTTCGCGGAGTGCCCAAGGAAGCATAGTGATGATTACATCTTCCAACTGTAAGCCACTGGCACACCTTGCCGCCGCCTGCCGGCCTGCCGTGCCTCTGCCTGCCAGCCTGCCTCCTCGCCTGCCTGTAGACCTGTACCTGTACCTGTTCACCTGTCTGCCTGCCTCCTGCCTTGTACATGTCTGTTGTTTCTCTGCCGTCTCTATGTCTGTCGGCAGTTTCACAGTTAAACCAGACTGTCTTTCTTTCATTTCAGTTTTCATTAGTGAGTTATTAGTCATTAGTCA
Source organism: Ptenothrix huangshanensis (assembly GCA_036851915.1). Classification (NCBI taxonomy): domain Eukaryota; kingdom Metazoa; phylum Arthropoda; class Collembola; order Symphypleona; family Dicyrtomidae; genus Ptenothrix; species Ptenothrix huangshanensis. The sequence continues at coordinate 33,619 of JAAXYX010000537.1, read as the reverse complement.
ACAGGTAATAGTAAGTGGTCTGTAGTTTGTTATTCTGCCTTTTTACAATATTGATGGAGAGTGCATATTCTTTCTCTTTTTCCAAGTGAATTACTTTTCAAAATCTATAATGCCGAAACTAATAATAAAGCATAATTTTATTCCAAAGTTAAACAATCAGGATAAGTAATTTTTACTAAAATTATGCTAGCAAATAATACCAGAAACTTGTTGACTACGCACGTTTTCAAATTTCCAATTAATTTCGCCGTGCTTCATTTGAGTCCCTTCTAACCTAACACAATTTGCTAAGTTTACATCCTTTACATTGAACATCGCTTTTGCTCTTTAAGCCCAATTAAATTACCTGCCAAAGCAATGCATACAATCACACGTTTGACTAAACCTGTTCTGAATGAATAGTAACGATCAGTGTGATGCGGAAGTTTATGGAAACATTTTCGTTCTTACACCGCGCACTGGGTTCTTATTACAATGTTTTGTGTGCACCGCGCCGTGCTAATTTCATTTAACTCATGAGCACCGACACCAACAAACTATCAAAAAATTCTCTGTTGTATTTATCGATGATTACGACAGAGACCGAGTCTCTGTAAAAGTGAAAAGAATGCTGTGCTTTTGTAGTAAAATTAAAGCTATTGAGTGGACAAGAGGAATACGGATTTACATAATGAGCTTTGATAATTCGTCAGAACCAGAATCAGGACTTGTAGAGCAAGAGTATCGACGCTTTTCCATGTGTTAAAAGTTATGATGCATGATCTACAACTGAACAAAAAAAATTAACTTAACTACTTGGGTGGGAATAAAAGCAAACGATTAAGTACAAAAGCTGCAGCAATAACAATTATTATCTTCTCCCTGTGAGTACAAGACTTGAATTGCAATTTTGTGGTCGTAAACATGATTACCTATGTATTGACATGCTTGCTTAGAACAAAATAAAGTACAGTATAGTATCTGTTAAGAATAGCCTATGAGGACATGCAAGCACGATTTTGATACGTTCCTGAACTGTCAATATTATGACTGACCGGACGACCGACGATTAACGATTGACGACAAGTATCCCCACTGCATTGATGAGTATAATGAATTTGATTTGTGGACATTTGGCTTTGGTTATAACTCCACAACCGACCGGTGCGGTGGTTGGATTCAATCCAGACAACGAGTAAAAGTGATTTATGGTGGGTCATTAAATTAACTGTTAATAGTAATTGGATTTCCATTTCAATTTCCATCTACTCGTCTCTATTCTCATCCAATCAAACGTGGTGCAATTGATGCAATATAAAATAATTCTTTCGTTAATGATTTTGTTCAATTCACTGTACTATGTGTACATGTACTATTTAGGAATGAGGAATTAATCAATTTCAATTTTCGTTTTCAGCAATAATGTAATCGAATTTTAATTCAAGGAATGGGTACATTGAATTTATAGGACAAAAGTGTAACTAAGAATTGAGCAAGAAGTTTTACACAAGTATAACAGTACACGGCTATTGAATAGTATAGGTAGTATAAATGTAATAATAATTACTTAAGTAATAAAATTATAAACATATTGTAGGGAGTATAAAATCCCCAATAAAAAAGTAGCAAACAAATTCGAAATTGAGCGAGATTCTTTTTAATCTACAAGGTAAGAAAGACGTACGACTTATATACGTTAATAAATACATAGGTATGTGTATTGTGTAGGTAAAGGTAATACTGAAAAAAAAATCTTTACATAGACGAAATCCCTGGTAGGCTAGGGATTATTGAAGAGCAGATTATACAAGGCTAAGATTACGAAGATGGAGTACTTGATAGGAACTTTTAAAGAAGACGTAAAATATTGACAAGTACAAGTACAGTAGCCGGTAGGCTAAGTCACTAATATTCAAGAGTAAACGCTTAATTGGAATGATGGGTGATTCCAATTAGTAAAGATAAAGTACATAGGTAAGGATTGAATTATAACGTTTTGGAAAAACCATAAAAATCAATGAGTAATGATAGGATAAATCGAAGGTTTAATAGGCACGGAGACCACCATGAGCGAGAACTGGGCCAGCAGCATATCCTCCATGAACTCCCAAAGGAGCGGCAGCATATCCTCCATGGGCCAAAGCTGGGGCGGCATGAGCGTATCCCAAAGGAGCGGCAACTCGGCCAACGACTGGAGTAGCAATAGCCTTGGCAACTGGAGCAACGGCGGCCTTGACGACAGCGTGTCCAGATCGTTCGACAACAGCGTTGAATCCGTTCACGGCATCAGCGGTGTAGGTAACGGTTCTGATGGAACCATCGGGCTCAACAAGGGAGTATTGACCTTTGACCAAATCACCATCCCGAGATTCTTGGTGGCTATGTTGGTCTCCGGTGAGGGCATCAGCAACGCTGTAAGCATAGCTGTACTGTGGATGAGGGTCAAAGGGTTCTGGGACGACAGCCTTGGCGATGGCTGGAACAGCCTTGGCAACGGCAACTGGAGCAGCAACTCGGGCAACGGCCAATGGAGCAGCATATCCTTGATGAGCAACAGCTGGAGCAGCGTATCCGTGTTGGGCAATAACTGGACCAGCAGCATACCCACCATGAACTCCTACTGGAGCGGCATAGCCTCCATGGACTGGAGCAGCATAGCCTCCATGGACTGGACCAGCGTATCCACCATGAACTCCCAAAGGAGCACCGGGATGACGGAGAAGTTGGGCTTGAGCGACAGCTACGAAAGCCAAGAGGGCAGCGATCTAGCAACAATAAGGATAATGGGTTAACACACTTGCACTTTTTAAAAAAAATTAAAATCCGATGATATAATATCCTTTTGAAGTGTCCAGCGGTAGCATTCGCACTTGCTGTATAATGTCTTTAATTTCGAACACTCACCTTTGCGACCATTTTGAAATGTTTTTCTCTAAGAAAATAAATGAAATACTAAAGCGTAAAAAAAGGTAGGCAAAGAAAAAAGCAGTTGTTGATGGGAGAAGAGGGAGATGCTGAATGTGATTTGGAATAGAACTGGGGTCGACTTTTATAGAAGGAAATTTTTGGTGTGGCTTTGAGTCGAGAAAATTGCAAACTTTTATTTGGAGTAAATGTCAAATTCAAACGTTTTGTTAGGTGCTAGTTGATTGGCAATTGGAATTACAATAAATTGCTATAGGTAAGTGAGTTAGTCAGTGAGTGAGTAAGTAAGTAAGGTAAGGCAGAATGCAATCGTAATTAGTAATTGAGCAGATTTGGGTTGAGAGGAAATTGGAATGAAGTGATTAAGCAAAATAGAGTAAAAAGGGAATGAGAAACGAAATAAGCAAGCGTACTATAATATAATAATTATTATGCACATTGTACTTAACAAGGTATACATTATATACATTATCGCTAGGTAGCTACTTACATGATGTCTTTACTGGTAACAGCAACAGCAGCAGTAACAGTAATAACATCAAGCAGGGAGCACTAAGGCAAGGAAAGTAAACTGAAGCAAAGAAAGAAAGGATGAAAGAGTTAAGACGTTAAGAGTAAGAGTGGGTTTGGGAATATGAAACAAATAAATTACAACATGTTAGACGTGTCAAAATGGAATACACAGATAGTAATGTTAATGCTAAATTAAATGTCAGAATGGGCAAGTGTATCAGTATTCAGCTATTACTATTAGAATTCGACATCTGTGCATTAGCCAGGGATTGCCAAGCAAACCAAGAACCCAAAACACTCGATGCTAATTCTTCAAGCATCACGTGTAATTATGGACAAAAGTTGATCGAATCCTATCGAATACAATCGTTGCTACCAATATTAATACATTGAAATGCAACATACTGCAATTCTATACAATGTAACGAAATGCTCACCATATTAATAATCACTTGCACTTCTATTTGGTTACACTGACGATTTAATCAGCTTAATAATATTTGATTTCGTTACAAATATAATAATATTAATAATAATATATCCTGCTCGCCTACCATACTCTTATTATGAGTGGTTTGTGGATAATTGAGCTGTTGTATAACATTCACCTTCCTATACTTACTTGCACTGATCTGAGATCTGTCCGCTCAACCACCGGTCTGACACTGTCATAGGTATATCCAATCATGCATGTAACTTGTTTGATCCAATTACAATTATTTGATGGCAAATGGCAATACTGACAAGATTCGACCGATAGAGCAATCGAAGTAAAGAATATGTACAGCCCCAGGCCACGTCAAGTTCCTTACGATAAGTAACTGATAGTGATATTGATTGCAAATGCAATCACGGGCTAGGGACTTGCAGTATTATTATTACGCGTATTGCATACATATTACAGAGCAGTAGTAGCAGTGCAACTTGTATTAACTAATTGTCGTTGTTGTCCCCGGTTCTAGTATGGTATGATTTAATCTGGTCTAAAAGCAATCGTAAGCTGCGAAGTTTCAGGCATTTGTCGCCATCGGCTTTAGCTGTTTTTTTAACTCACGTCACAAACTAAGACAGACAGAATGACAGAATTAATTCTCATGCCTCGGCTTTAGCTCGTGTTCCATCCTTTTCACAGAACATGATCACAATGTGATTATGTATATAGTACACAATTCATTAATAATCACACCTTTGTCAAATCAATGCAATCAAGTAAATTGGTGAAAATACCGTTTTGTAGCATCTCATGCATTTATAAAAAGGGTATTTTGTATATTGAAATTCAAGTGACAAGGAAATAAATAATTACAAAACACAAATCGTTATTATTTTTATTGTTATTTCAACTCCAATAATACATACTTGATAATAAGTCTTGTAAAAAACTAATATTAAGTTACTTGGTATCTGATTGCATTAGTCTATGTGTGGCAGAGAGTTGAATAGATATACAAATAGCAAAAATTCTCAAAATTCCCGTTCCATTTGTAGGAAGTATTGAACTACAGGTAATTGTAATTATAAGCAGATTTAATTGTTCAATTGAGAGCGTACAAATTGCTCATGCAAAATTTGATTAGGTATGTCAATCATGTCTTTTGATCGATCAACAGCAGGCGAACGTGCTAGACAATAAAGTTTTAGCAAAATTGGGCGACCATGATTTGTTAAATTTGATTAAGGTTAAATATTTAGTGAGAGGTGAACTTGCTGTTAGCTGTCTCTGAATGACAAGGTGCAATAATCTAACGTTTAATAACTTCCTTTTAGCCTTTGTAATTTTAGTAAAACTGGTATCATATTACTGCTTTACATACATGTACGTTTTTCTTCATTTATATATTATGCAAATACAATGCTGTGTGAATCAAGGATTGTAAGTGACGTATTACATTGAATAATGTTGTATTTTATCACAATTATCATCGCCGTATTACGTAATCCTTGCACTGCAATTAATTACAAAGAAGTGTTTCACTTTCTACATACATGCAAGTTTTGAGGTTAAATATCACATCAACATCACGAAAGGAGTTTTTGAAAACAATTGTGGTAGGCGTTGTTACAATTTTTTTTTAATCCAAATTCAATAAACTGTGTTGTTCTAGTAAACCCTAAATGGTAGTTTATTGGTTTATTATCTTGCTAGCATCTGCCAAAGCACTTTCCGTCAGGTCAGGAGTCAGGAGTGTGGATAATGATATGATAATGATGTCATATCATACACTAAAATCATACTGTCAAATGTCTAGCACAAATTCAAAAACAAATAATTGACAAATCCCAGAAACTTAAATGTTAATTACATAATGATACCCGTGAATAAGAGTATGAATGGTGAATGGAGGGAAGTGGAATTCGAAGGAAATAAATTCGAATCAAAATAACACTATTTATTAACGGATATATAATACATAAACCTCAGTCACCACCTTAAGAATTGTTTCGGTGACAATATTATACATAATTACACAGGGCAAGAAAAGTTTGGAAGATAAAGGGAGTCCGTCAATAATGTGTAACTGGCTGCAGGGTATTACCTATACAAATTATAAATGTTACGCGAAATTCTTCAAAAGCGTCTCACAGTGGGGTTCTAACTTGAAATCCATGAAATATAAGGTCATTTTATTTACCAATCTCGTCGAGCCACTATTGGGACCTAAACATTTACACCTATTTCAGTATTAAAACTGCCTACATATTTGGTTACAAGTACAAAAGTCGATCAGTTGGTTGCTGCTTCCCTGCCGTGCTATAATCATTTAACACGAAATGTATCTTGCAGTCGCACTCGTTTAATTATTGTATCACCTGTTTTCCCCCAATTAAACGGCTCTTTGATTTTTGATCGAAATGCCGCTTATGTACTCTGACTCTACTACATACTATGTACTTATGTATATACGCTACAACAATTTTTGTATATAATATTTGTGAAAAGATTTAAAAATACTAAATTCGTCTAAAAGATTTCAACCTGAAGATTTTGATAAGTGTTTTTATTTTTGATATTTTTCACAGGATCTGTTAATGCGAACATGTACATGAATAATAATATGCATGTAAAATGCTGGGTGTGTTTGAAGTCAGGTAATTTACATAATAATAATCCCCATGATACACATTTTCATTTTAATAGCCATAATACCTATCCATATTTTTATTGCATCAATTTGATAATGATTGTAAATGCCTAATTACGGGTGATGACATCTGAATATTTAGAATATAATTATAATTACCACTAAACTTTATAGACACAAGATAAAAAAACATAAGGTAGGTAAGTAGCTTTAAAATCAGACGGCTACGTGATTGTGATTGATTTGTTATGCCATTCAAGTATGCGAGTAATATGTTTCTTCGTATCCGTATGAGTACCTACCTATGTAACTGTTGTAAGCACATATGTTGGGGTACACTGAAACAAATTCGATTTCTCGAGAAGGATAATATGTGATGCGTTGATGACTGCCGATGAATCACCAAAATTACCAATCAACTGTTGATGATGCATGCCGATGAAGTAGGTACATACAAATGCAATATTATTGTCCTTCGTCAAGATACCTACGTCGGAGTCTAGGTTTGAAAAGTAGAGTGAAAATGATTATACTATTGACCACAATTTCGAGTTTAATGATCGGATAAAGCATATACGTAGAATGTAGAGTAAACTTCGGACAACAAATTCCTTATTAGAACAGAGTAAGCAGTAAGCAATAAGAGTAGGGTATAAAGACTGATTTGTCAGAACAATAATTTTGAAATGCATTAACATTCATTAAGCACATCAGTTTAGAATTTATGATAGTCTATATTTTCGCCAAGGGAAGCGGTAGAAAGATATTTTGGCTTTTAACTTTCCTACGGCTCTTCGAGCATACCGTATTCCCTGTAATAATGTGACCGGGTATATTAGAATAAGCGACGAGGGGAGTATACTATTAGGGGAGCGTATGTAATAACATATGTACAAAAGGGGGGATGTACAATTAGGGGGGTACACTATTTTGGTGAGGTACACTGTTAAGGTGAATACGCTAACTATTTCGAAATATTTTTTAATTTCTTGCATTTCTTACTCTTTATTAACTGTTTTTTCACACATCTGATCTGATTCATAAGGAATGAATTTGACCGTATACATACATATACAGTGAGTACCTTACATATATAATTATATAATCACTGCGTGTACTGTTTGTGTACTTAAGTAATAATGATTAACAACTATATAGAGGTGTTACATTCAGGTGAGCAACTTTGTCAAGTAATAAAAGATTTCGTAGTTCAAACCAAGTCTCCTGGCTATTATACAGTGCAACGGTGCGACATTGATTTAATAAGGCCTTTTCTCTTATTAGTTATAATACCCATATATAGAGGAAGGAAGGGCAATTTTTTAAAGAACAACATTGTGCAATTATGTTTATTTAGGATTTTGTTGAAAGCTGATCACATGTGGTGTAATTATATATATTTACCTACTCACATTTGTGTGTGTATGTACATGTTCACTCCTCATCACCACTCCATTTTTATATCACGACTTCTTTTTAGTAAAAATATTACACACCTCCTTTGTTTAAATGCATTGTAGACACAAAATTACCTTTGCCTTCTCCAGTTTTTATCAATCCGCCTATATTTACCTTATTATGTAATCTTCCTAAAATGATTGAAATGCTTGGTACAAACAATAATCTTCTATACATGAATTAATAACGAAATGTGAGTACCAATTTAAGAACATAAGTAAGGTCGGTAAGTGGGTAAGGTACGGTTAGGTTAATGTGTTGCATTTCTCTACTACCTGTATGTCGCCGCATCGTATCGCAAATTATATGAACTAATTAAAAAGCGACAAAATCTATTGTTTTGTATCATATTTATGCTGAAGTATCAGAATTAAAATAAAAAATCCTAAATGTAAAGTTACTTCAGCAAACAAACCATACTACCAAAAATAGTAATACGAGTGCTACTACAGAGCTAATGCAGATGATAAATTAAATACTGATAGCAAGGTCCTCCGTTGTAAATCCAATTAGCTATTTGAAATCACCAAAACAAAAGCAAAAATCGATCTAACACACCAAAATTGAATTCTTGTTTTTACAAAAGTCTGAAAGTAAATCATCATAGCTTCTAGAAACTTGTTTTGTAGATTGTAATTTACCTAACGGCTGGTACAGACAAATTTTATATGCATGGCCTTTCTCTGTTGCCCTTTATCTATTACCTGTGCAAAAGACCCGCAAAATATGATATGACTGATCATTCATTAATAGCATTGTGATGATAGCCACATACACTTAGGTGTGATTATGTGGTTACATTGAATATGATTAGTTTTATTGCTAGTGATAATTAGTGTCGATTAAATAAAAATCAATGCATGCATTTGTAGTCAATGTTTTCCTGCAACGCAGAATGAGATCAGATAAATATTTAAGGCATCAACTGACCACAAACAACTAACGATACTACCTATGCATCGCATGTGGTATGTAAAACCAAGCATTAGAATTAATATTCGATTTAACGCCATCGTCTACAACAACTAATCGCTACTAACCACAACCAGTGTCAGTACTTATTCTATAAGTAACCACAATTAACAGATAGTAGATAGGCACTGAAAATGATACCAGTCTAGTGGAAGAAAGATGTGCGAAAATTATAGAGTCAAAAGGGCTTCAACTATTATATTATTTAATTTAGCATGGAACCTGTACAGAAAATTCGTGCTGGATATGTTAATTAAAATTAAAAAGACAAACACAAAGCGTAGAAATTGCAACGTTTTCGATGTAGTCAAAAATATTTATACTACAACTTGGTGAAAGTATATACAAATTGATAGTGGGAAATATTGTGCTTTAGGTTAGGCCTATTTTTGTGACGCATCAAAATATTTTAATAATTTTGTTTTTGCGTCACTTTGAAACAACTTTTTTTTCGTAATTATCTGCATTACCCCACATAACTACTGCCTAAATTTCTTTAGTTTTTCGTTTTCCTTGTCTAAAAACAAAACAAATTAATTTGGCACTTTAATTAATTGTATTTTCTCGTGGTTTTTAACTTTTTTCTGCATTTGAGTTTTTTACAACTAGGTATACTTACGTTTTGAAACTCTCAGACGAGAACGCACCTCATACAGTCGGGTAACTCGGGTAGAGAAGGGTTTTGAGATTAGAGAATACCGCAGACCAGTACCTTTCTATCTATAATAATGGTGTGATTGTAAGTATTGAAACACCAAAACAATCAAACGTACCAGAATCATTCTCACTTTCTCGTTACATCCATTATAAATGCTATTATGCTATCACAATTTTCAGTGCAACGTAAGATAATGAAAGCAACATTTATCCAAAGATGTTAGAAATTCTTAGAATGCCATGCGTAATTTAATTTTTTGAGCATCTATGAAAAACCTATACTAGTCTAATCCCGTGATTAATTTAAGAGTAATTAACAGAACCTAAATGGGTTCCCTAAATGTACATTTGAATGAATGTCATGTGTCGTGTATGTCAAGTTAAGTCAAGAACCTTGCACCTTGCTTCCGGGAAGTGGCATTAGTAGACAATGACAAGTATGAAATTGCCGCTAACCCAAAATCCTACGCGCGCCAGTCCAGTCCAGGTCCAGACAATGGACACCAAGAGCAAGACAAAACAGGTAATCGGACGGGACGGTGACGGGGAATAGTGACGGCTCCACCCATTCAAATTCGAGAGCTGAGGGAGTATCTTTCAATAACGTTTTAAAACTTTCCAAGGATTGTGAATTTTAGGGTTTGTTTCCTTCTACAAATTGTCATTCTGCCCACCCTCTGGAGAGTGTGGCATTATTTGTGGGTAATTTCAATTCGGAATTGAAGAAACGCTTCGTGGAGGAAAATGGGGACGCTGCAGACATCTATGCGAGTGCTTTAAGGTTTCGCTGTTGTTGGATGGTGTTGGTTTGGTAGAGTGTAGTGGAAGTGCAGGGCACAAGTTTGTGTATGGGATGGAATAAGGCGAGGACGGGAGAAAGAGACAAGAGACGTTGTTGATTCGTTTAGCGTTTGGTTGCACAGAGGAATCGCGGTTGCTGCAAGTTGCAAGTCCGTGAGAGAAGAGCAGAGCAGGACAGGAGAACGCAAGCGGGCCTTGTGTACGAGAGAAACTTGACTTGCTTTTATTTACTACAGGTAAATGCTATGCTCATGCTTCCCTTCCTCCACTCCATTCCTATACACAATTCACAGAATACGCTCAACACTCAACGTTCACGTCACATACCCACATCCACGGCTACCCAGCATTGTCTATATCTATACCTATATTCCTCTATTATTAAGCTTTAACCACTCAAAACTAAAAACGAAAGCTCCCAAGCTCAAGTCTCTCGATCTCCAACTCAAGAGCATTAACTTACTCCACTTGGACTTCTCAAAAGAAATATTTTATAAATACAAGAAATTCGTTCCGTTTGCATTTGCTAACCACGGTAAAACTGTGCTTCATTTCATCATACAAACAACGAAATTTAAATTTACCTGTTCCGTGCTTTTACCTACTAAATTTTTGCTAATTGCTACCGTTCTTAAACCAGTTGACAGACAGTGTGAAAGTTGATACGAAAAGATTGAGAAATTAATAAGATTTGCCGATTAAATCCCAAGTGTTAAAGATATTAGATTACCCTTGCTATAGTGTATAGTGTGAGTGTTCAGCAGTGTTGTTACAGTGTTTTTGTGTTTCTTGTCTTTGTTCACTATTCACTATATCATTTTAATTAAAAATTAGGTATGTTATACTGTACATTCAAAGTGTGAAGTTAAACTCTGATTCTAATACCCAGTATCTACAAACAATCTTCAATACAATCTTATCTTCGGACTATCTTTATACTGACTGACTGTATATAGTCGTCGTCCTCAGATTAGAGAAATCAGACAACCAAATCTAAATCCAAAATCAAAACTCTACATCACGTTTAAAGGTTCGAAATTTTATTTGTCATTCATCATTTGATGTTTGTCGTGTATATTGTTTATCGTCATAGATCATTCTGAGCTGGTGGAAATGCATTCGATATATCGAAAACTATAAGTAATGTTATATACTCGTAGCCGTAGTAGGTTCAGTTGGTTGTTTTGGTAGTTGCCGCAGCCGTAACCATCTTCAATCTTCATCCATTAGTATTTGTGGAAGTGTAGTAATTATGTTGACTTTGTGTTAATGGTTGTCACGAACCTGTCTCAATATTTAATTGCCATCGGTTGTCGGTTATATCGTCATTTGTGTTGAAGTAGTTAAAGCATCATACTCGGCTTATTAATTATTCATTGGTTGATAATTCTGTTTGTCTGTAGGTCGTGTGAGGTGTCTTGTTTGTCCGGATCTAACCGTGCCGTTGACCGTGCCGTCAGTTGTCAGTCTTTACATTCCTCAAACATCTCTTTAAAGTGGAGTTATCACGTCAAGTGATTCTTTTTCTATTGTATCGCAAATTCAATCGTAACGGACAGTCAAAGTTCGAAGTTACACTTCTCATTCCTATATTCCGTCATCTTTGAAACGGGACATTGAAATTGATGATTGACTATATTGATATATGACTATTTATTAAAACGCCGGGCAGAAGAAAACTATTTTGGATTGAGAATATGCTTTGAACTGTTCATACATACGTGTATTAATTACGGTGTTGGTGTCGTAAATTGGCAGGAGGAAAGGTGCAAGTTTTAGTCAATATTTTAAATTCAATTTTCTGTCATCGCGTTATCCACTTTGAGTGAAATCACTTGAGTTGTAAATTGTCGTATATGTTGAGGGTATTAAAATTGATTAGAAGAAACTATTATTAAGTACCCGTTGGCTGTATTGTTTACCAAGATACTGTGTTTCTGGGTGGGAAAGAAGGATTTTTGGCCAAAACTCTCTGCTGAACGTAAGCTCTCGTAAAAGTATCAACTACTTAAAGAACTCATCGGAAAATCCTTCAGCCTAAGCTATACTTATAGGAAAAAACAATAACTTCTCACCAGTCCTGAAATTCGACATTGAATATTAGACTTATTACTGCAGCGTACGTATATTCAACAGTGGATGGTGACCCATTGATAAATATACACCATTTCATCTGTTGTTTTGGTTCTTGCCACCTCACTCGTTATTGTGAAATTCTCTTCAGCGGACTCAAATTCCCTTACACCAAGCTATATTTATCGTACATAATAGTGACGTATTCCGCTTGAAGATTGTCAACAATGAGTTAAAGGTAATTCATTAGGTAACCTCCATTTCATTGTGATAAGCATTGTATTTAACATGTTGGATTGGGATTGTCATCATGTATTAATATCTAGAGCTAATGCTTACACGTTGAATTGGTATACTTCGTCCGACGTTTCACGTTTATTTTATTGGTCTTCAAGCATTTCTACGGCAGATTTATGCAGGTGTCGAATTTGTAATCTAATCTTGTGTTTGGTTACAATGTTTGTAGTTCGGGAAAAATGTCATCTCAAAAATCCGGGTCGAAGTGCCTCACTTTGCATACAATTTATTATTTTGGCTATTGGTGTTTACATTATCGACTATATTTTTGATCTTCATTTTTCAAAAATTATCTAGAGAACTCGTTCTTGTTGACTTTACTTTATAATAGTGGTATGCCAAATTGCGTGTTTAGTACTTTCGCCAAAGTATCACATCGTAAAAATTGCTTTGATAATACGTTTATTGAAAAATTAAAAGTGATTATTATAAACTATTTTTTTAATGTTCGTTAAAATATTGCTGATAATAGGTAGGATTTTCATTTCTATCGCTACATAGAATGTAACAATTTTCGCATTAACCAAAAGTTAAGCAGCCTATTCCAGAAATTGTTTTTCTGATATGCCACAATCGCGTTACATAATAATTATTAATCACAAGCGAGAAAATTGGAACCTAATTTACTGACATTTAGTATGTTATTATGATGTTTCATGTGTTATGGAACTTCAAACTCATGCGTGTAATTGTTTTTTAAATTTTGATTACAGTAGATCGTGCTTCAATGCGCTTAATAAGTACGGAATCTAGGACGACGACATTTTTGACGAGTCCAAAATTATCCACAATGGACAGCTCCGCAGATAACGGTAACCATGGTTACTCCTCACTCAGTTCAGGAATGTCTGGGATGACATCTGCAATAAGTACTGCTCCCCCAAAACAAATGGACCTGAAATTATCCAGTGATTTAGGGGAAGCGTTACAACCCCACGGTGTTTTCGAATCTACAGAAGAAATGACACATCGAATGGAAATTTTAAGCAAATTAGATGCGTTAGTCAAAGAATGGGTTCGAGATCTGAGCATTAAGAAAAGCTTGCCCCCATCCGTGGCTGAGCAGGTACTTGAAATGGAACAATTAAATATCGAATCTCTACTATTTTAAATATATTTATATTGTAATTCGATTCAAAAATGGTTATTTATTTGTTTAACAGGTTGGGGGTAAAATTTATACCTTCGGGTCGTATCGACTGGGAGTTCATAATAAAGGCGCAGATATTGACGCCCTATGCGTGGTTCCTCGGCATATAGAAAGGACAGATTATTTTTCTTCATTTTTTGAATTACTTAAAGAGCAGCCAGAAGTATCCGATCTACGTGGAGTCGAAGAAGCGTTTGTCCCTGTAATTAAAATGAAATTTGATGGTATTGAGATAGATATGGTATTTGCTCGATTGGCTCTGAAAGAAATACCAGATGATATGGAGCTGACAGATGATAGTTTGCTAAAAAATTTGGATCAGAAATGTGTGCGAAGCTTGAATGGTTGTCGTGTAACAGATGAGATTCTACGATTAGTTCCCAACATAGACAGCTTTCGACTTGCGCTACGAGCAATTAAACTCTGGGCAAAACGTAAGTACTATCTGATTGATTTTCAAGCTAAAAGTAAACAAAATTCGTAGTAATTTGATACTATTACTCGGTTACGTTGTTGTGAAAAAGTAGAATTTATGTTTCGATTCTGATTTACTATGTTAAATTATTATATCTTTCGAAGTCAAAAAGGATAATGCAATTTTGGGTTTTTTTTCCTGTTGTATTCTCTGGACGCCTGGTTAAAAAGAGTCAAGGATTGACTCAATTTACTTCGGTATTAATTCTGATTCATTTTTAGGACACGGAATTTATAGCAACGTTTTGGGCTATTTGGGTGGTGTTTCTTGGGCAATGTTGGTTGCACGAACTTGTCAACTTTATCCAAATGCAGCAGCTGCAACCATAGTTCAAAAATTTTTCCTAGTCTTTTCCAAATGGAAGTGGCCGCAACCTGTCCTTCTCAAGCCCATGCAACCTCAAAGTGCTCAAAGCCCTGTTTTCACAGTTTGGGATCCACGAGTAAGTTATTTCTGAAACTACCCCACCAATTCATTATTCAGCAATTTAATTTACGAGCTGCCATTTACAATCTATTCAAATCTGCAATTACAACTGATTTGCAGATTAATATAGCTGATAGGTATCACTTAATGCCTATCATCACACCAGCGTATCCCCAACAAAATTCTACTTTCAACACTTCAATTTCAACGAGGCAGGTTATGATCGACGAATTTCAGAAAGGTAAGCAAATGGGTTGAGGATAAAGAAAACAAAATTTGATAAGGGAGGGACCCGATGCCTTGCAAATAGTGGTATTCTTTTGCAGATTTTTACTATGAGATACTGTTTCTATTTACAAAACGCTAAAGATCTACCAAGTACGCGTCATCGGGTTTCCCCATTATATTTTTGGTTAATGGTATGATACTTTTTATATTAACTTAGGTTCTAATTATTATAAATTATAATATAGGCTGAAATCGTATGAAAAATTAAAATTATTATAAAATAATATATTACAAGATACGTTGCATAATGATTAGTGGTGAAGTTATACATCTATTGATTCATATTTTCTGTTTCAGGATTAGCAATTACGGAGGATATTTTCATTGGAAAAGCCAGTTGGCAGAAGCTTTTTGACGCGCCAAATTTTTTCTCCATGTATAAGTAAGTTTCATGTTGTCTTATGGGTTGTGTTAGTATCTACCTTTATGGAGTATAAAGCTTTTGTTCATTAATCTGTGCTTTTTGATGTGTTACAGACATTTCATAGTTTTAATTGCGAGTTCTGCCACTGCCGAAGACCAGTTAGAGTGGTACGGCTTAATCGAATCAAAGATAAGGCATTTAATAGGCCAACTCGAAAGAAATCAACACATTCAGTTACCTCATATTTGGCCGAAATCATATGCCCCCGTGAATCCGTTGCCTGATAAAATTCATTGTTACCCAATGGTTTATTGGTCTAATCTTCGCCAGGTCTAAGGACAACGTAAACATTGATTTGACGTATGATATAGTGTCTTTCAGAAATGCAGGTATGTTATAATTCATTGATGTTACTATTATTCGATTTTCATTAAGATTTATGCAAAAGTTATTTTGTATTTTTATGTTTTTAATTTGTGTTCAACATATTTGCTGAAAATATAATTTAATCGCTGTAACTTTCTATATTTAGTTAACTACTCGGCGGAGAACCTGAAAATTCTTAAAGAAGGAANATTGGTCTAATCTTCGCCAGGTCTAAGGACAACGTAAACATTGATTTGACGTATGATATAGTGTCTTTCAGAAATGCAGGTATGTTATAATTCATTGATATTACTATTATTCGATTTTCATTAAGATTTATGCAAAAGTTATTTTGTATTTTGATGTTTTTAATTTGTGTTCAACATATTTGCTGAAAATATAATTTAATCGCTGTAACTTTCTATATTTAGTTAACTACTCGGCGGAGAACCTGAAAATTCTTAAAGAAGGAATGGAACTCGAAGCTTCATACGTTAGGAAAAAAGAGCTAAAGAAGTACCTTCCCCAAGATGTAATCGGGTCAAGTAAAAAGGTAAGGAGTCATATTTTAATCGTTTTTGGAGCCTTTTACTTTGTACTTGCTAAGATACTAACTTAATATTAAATGCGTTGTTCCATTTGCTTGTTCCATTTTTAATGCATATCAGATGATGCTTGTGAAATATTTTTGCATTTGATAGTGATACTGCTTGGTTTGGTTTACGTCCTGTTGGTGATCTTTCATTTTTTGGTGTTATTCTTATCAGTTTTTGATTTTTACGGAAACGGAAAAATAAATTATTTGAGCTTTAGTAATTAACTACACACTTCTTATTGGCTGTGGAATTCTGGTTAAAAACTTCTTCTGTACGTTTTATATTTAATTTTCAATCGCAGAATTTCACTGGATTTTGATCTGCTATGTTCCACGCTTTAGTAAAAGATTGCTTGCTCTACATTTATTGAAGTCATGAGACTTTTTGTACTGTGAATGAAATTGTGGGAAACGATGGAAAAATTAATTATACAGTAGTTTTTACTGTCTTGCTTCTTAAACCGCTTTAACGACATCATCGTGTAGCTATAATTACTGAGCTTAGCTATGCATTGTTGTCTGTTTTCCTGCGCCTTGATTACTCATAATAGTTACTAGAATTACCTCTACATGATTCTATTGTTTTGGAATCGAAAAATATAATTTCCAGTATAAGACTGGGATAAATAGGATCTGGTGTAAATTACGGTTCAACTTAAATCTGCCGATTTGAATTTGTTGCCTTTGTTGCTTCACGCAGACAATGTTTCCTAATGCTGGTAGATGGTATTATTTTGCTATGAACGTTTAAATCACGAAATCAGATTGTAGATTTGCGTGTAGTATAGAATATTTTGATGTTGTAAAAACATTTGTAACCAATTGAAGTTGATAAACTTGAAAACTAAACATTGCAATAATAATGTTTGGTGCAGGATAATGATGGAGATGGAGACATTAAAAAGCGGAAGCGTTCTTCAACTTCCATGAGTGAAGATACGACTCCGAAAAAGAATAATCGGATAATCGACGAGGAGTCAGGAAATGACGTAAGTCCTAAAGTCTCTCCATCTCCTTGATCTCCTGCATTATTCTTTCATAGATTATCTGTATTTTGAGTGACTCCACCCGTACTACCAAAACCAAAGTGAAACGAAACCACCTACTCTGTAATGCCACATACGCCTTAACTCTAGCCATTAGTTCATAGAACCGTTTCGGACATGTACGGTAACACACAATGTACAAAAGTTACTCATTTTATGATAGTTTCAATTAGTTTTAAGTCAGCATAACCCTAGTTTTTTGTTGTTGCGTCAATGGTGGGTAATCTAGCTATTATTTCAAAGTAGCTTTCAAAACTATTTTTGTATTACAATTCGTATTTAAGTATTGAACTTGTTCATATTATTATTATTCGATATTATTTATGGAATAATAAGAACCACAATTTTACACATCCCCAACATCATTAAAGACTTTTAAAATCTCCGTGTAAAATATAATTCTCTAAATTTTTTAATTACTACATTTTTCATTGTCCACTTCTCGGGTTTTAGATTTAGTTGAAATGTAGTTAAGGAAGGGTTTATGACTAACGGAAACTGTGTTTGGTAGTGGAATGAAAAACGTCTATATTTCTCCATCTCCACACTATTTTCAACTCTTAACTGTGTGGATTTCTTTTAATTCTTTCTTTAAAATTACGGCCATGTCTTTGAATGCAACCCCACTTGTTTTTCTAAAATATCCATCATAATAAGATAATTCGCCGTTGGTCTGTTCTCATTTTCCAGAGGAATTCTGATACAACTTTGTTTTCGTCTTTTTCGCGTTTCTTTAACATTTTGTCTTACAAAATTATAATGATTACAACATTTGATCATACTGACTAATAGAATAATCAAGTACAGTCTTGTATTTAGATTTTATTTCCTTGTAAATAAATGTAGATCGTCGTTGGGGAAATAAAATCCCAGCGCTATAATGTTTTGGTTAAGATCTGTGTCAGCCTATTGATTTTTCTTGTAGGAATCAAATGGCTGTCATCTTTTTATAGCAAAATACTAAGTGACTGGCTATGCTTTGAACCAAGATTTTTAATGATTAGTACATATTGCTTCTTCATTGACGATATTTGTTGTATTTAATAGACGAGCTTAAATGGCGAATTGGATTCTGACACATCATTAAGTTTACCCCCACCGCAGAACAATGACCGGAGCTCGATACAAGTAAGCTCTACATTTTTTATATTAAAGTTTAGAAAAACTAAATATAGATAGGTAATTCCACTCTGCGTATGTAATAATATTAAAATCAATGGAGGAGGGGAAGCTTTGAAGTTATTTTATTCGATTGTATGTTTGCTCGGACTGTAGCGATTCGTACCCTGACAATTCGTACCCTGATGATTCCTCCCCTAATACAATTCGTACCCTAATACAGTTTGTACCCTAATACAGGGTGTACCCTGATGATTCGTCCCCTCAAAAAGCGCCCCCTGAAATGAAAAAAATCTATATTTTGAGTCTTCAATTTAAATAAAATAATTAATTACTCGTTAGTGGAAGGTAAGTATAACCTACGATATCAAATAATGTATTTTCAATAAAAAATGTAAATATTAAAATGCTAAAATGCCCCAAGAAAATTTCCGTGCGACTGTTGTCCGTGACACACAAACGGGTAACAGGTACAAATAGCAGACGGCATGTTGTACTTCCGTATACTATCTCTCCTCCTTTGAATAGAAATTACAATCACTCGTTCACAAGTTGTCATTGATTGAGTAAAGTGGCACATTTTAACGGTATGAGGTATGATGAATCATCAGGGTATGGATCGTTGGAGTACGAATCGTCAGGGTGCGAATTGTATTAGGGTATGAATCGTCAGGGTACAAATTGTATTAGGGGACGAATCGCTGGGGTACGAGTGAGCGCCGTACCATTTTATTCAATTCCGAGCTTCTGAACACACTTTGGCGTCCTTCTTCCGGGATTCACAACGCTATACTGAATTAGTTGTTAGCTTTTTCAAACTACTACAATAGAATAAGATTATCTAGTCACTAAAAATATTTTGATTCTAGAATTTTGAATTCAATTTCAAATCAAAAATGAGTAGCTCTACATTTGATTACTAAATTTGTGATAGGACAATTTAAATTAGTTTGGTCCGATTTTCCACTTTCTAGAGGTAGCTATGTTGTTTTTCAATCAAAGTGTTTGTGACAACTTTAATATGCTGTATTTAACATTGCAAGTAGTAGCATTGATTGATAATTTTTCCATAGATCGCAAGTATTTGTGAAGCAGGAGCTGAGGGAGACACACAGGATGGGACGACCACAAAAGCCATTCCAAGTGGTCTGAACGCAGGAGCGCTGGAAGTGCCTTTTTAGAGTACCAATTAATGTAGAAAAATACAAAATAAAAACGCACCAAAAATAAATTATTTGTATTAGATTGTATTCAAACTGACTTAAATAATAGCAGTGTGAAAATTCAGTTACGGTTATTATTAAATACATGAGAATTGTTTAGTACAGGGAATCTGAATGGTTGACTTTTTGACAGTGACGCAGAAAGTGCCACGGTACTATGTATAGTATTGGTATAATGGTGGCATAATTACCTGCAAGTTTGAATGTGAATGTCGTTTGATAAGGGTTTGGTATTTGGATGTTTGCAAGCTCACTGTAGGTAATAGTCATAGGTAGGTTTTTGTATTACTCGTGCTACGTAAGTACTACAAAAATCCTTCGATACTACAGCGATGATTGTTGAGCTGAAGTGTTGATATTTATCTACAGTGCTGTTAATTATTGTTAGTCCTTACGGGAGAACAAAGTAGAAGTAAGTACTGTTTGCACGGATTGTTATACATTATCAAATAATAATTAATAATATGTACATAAGGTTCATGGAAGGGTATAATTGTATGCCTGTCGAATATGTTGAGTGCAAGTAATGTCGTATAAATGAATTTAAGAGAATTAGAAAATGTAAAGAAAGTTTCAAAGTAATTCTTTCCTCAAGTCGTGTAGAATGTAATTATAGTTCAAATGTAAGTTGTAGGATAGTAACTTGTGCGGGCTATAGAAAATCAGAAGATCAAAATCTAAGAAAGTGGAAGTTGAAGTGATTATCGATTTTATAAATTTAAAAATTGTGTTCCTTGTTTTTGTGTGAAGTTATCGAGTATGAAGGTACTAGATGCCGAAAATCAATTTCATAGTGTAGTTTTCACATTCCCTTCGCACTTAGAAAACTATTTACTGAACCTACGCATAAGGCGTAGCTCTATGTTATTACATAATTAAATACCGAATTTGATATTTCCTTTACAGTTGACCGGTTTCTGTTCAGATTGATTTCCCAATAGACGTTTCAGCATATTTCGTTTGTGTTTAACAGCTACCTCTTTATCGTAAAATTCCTAGCAGATAGTTTAAAAATGAATAATTAATTATTGATACGTACTATGTAACAGAAATCACAGTTTCTATTCTTGTTACAAAAAACTTAGAAAAAATGGAAAAAAAGTTGACGATGTATATAGATAAAAATGAAACAAAAAACTATGGTTATGTAAGTGTAAAATTGTCTTGACTTGAACAGTACGTTACTACTAATAAAATGTACGTCACTGACCTATGACCCTCTGTGGGTGTAATGTAATAAGGACAAAATTTTAGGTATGTGATACATCATAGTTGTAGAATGACAAGATAAACTTAAAAGTTGGAGCAAATTTGTATTTGTAATTATTGTTGTCAATAATATTATGTATTATCACTTTGAAATTCTTATGGGTATCTATTGTTTATTATTTTACAAATGTTTTTTGGTCTATACATGTAATCAATGCTGTACTGAAATTTGACTAAAATTTTTAATTGAATCTTGTAACTGAAATCTGATGAATCGAATACTAGATGTACAACAAAAAAAGAAAAAAAGCACAGGAGAGATTACTCTCCAATAAAAAGCAAAAAACAAAAACCCAAAAATGTCTTCACGTATTATTGACTTTTTTTTAATTAGTAGCTAATCATAAATTGCGCGCTATAGGTATACTAAAAGTCATTCGCATACCTTGGTGGACGATTGAACCAAGTTACAAAATCCAGAAGCATTATTCTTTGTACCTGTACCTAAGCATATTTAATCGGAAATCACTGAACATGTTAGTAACCTGTAACAATAAAATTGGCGTGAGACATGTTTTTGACATTCTTAATTCCATGTTTAAAATTTATTCTTTCCATTTCAAATATTAATCGCTAGTTACAACAACAATCATAATAACAGTACACCTTGTTTTAATAGTAATTCTGGAGCTGCAAATTATCTTGCACAGTTCTGTAAGTTTTTAATTATGTGTATAACATAATTAGTCGTTGAAGGTTCAAAATATTCTAAACAATATACTTTTAACCTAACACTTTCTTTATACTTTGACCCTTCAACAACTGTCAATAAGTAGGGTACATATGATGATTAGTTCGTAATATTGGTAGAAAAGCATTATTATTAAAAGCACAGCTGGTTAATGAAGTCTCAAAGTTTTTAATCAACACATTCGTATGTCTAAACTAACGTTCCAACTAACCCGCATGTATACAGGTGTAATTAATTGTAATGAATAGATGGGCTCCATTCAAGCAAATAATTATAATTATCTACCTAACTTGTTGCGTTGCATTGCACTATCATAATTCGCTGGTTGCCGTCAGAAGATATGATTCTTGCTTCCAGCCCTATTGCAGCGCGTAGTATACCTGCTTACGTATCAAGTAATGATCCTTATTTGCATACAATATTATTAGCCTAGAATCCATTGATATTTAATTTTCTTATTCGATAAAGTGATTTCTTCAAATGCAAAGCACAAAGCACCATAATTTTAGCTGAGTTCGTAGAATGTTACTTGTACTAATTTTGAAATGATAACAACCAACGTAACAAGCAAGCATAATGAGCACAACCTGAATTCCTAGACTGCAAATTAGAGCAACCACCCAAAATCGTAGTATGGACAAAGTTTAATTGTAATTAAATATGTATCCTGTTAAGTGTTATTTACAGTACCAATACTCATTATGTACATGAATCGACACTCGGTTCAAACTGGGACAGACATATGTAGCCCGGTTTTCCATCTTTTAATTTACATGGGATTGTCTTTGACAGGTAGACCATTCAGGAAAACAAAGATTCGCATCACAGCATCTTGTGCTTCGTAGGTACAAAATTATTAGCACGACATTATCAGTGTGATTACATATATACTGCATGTCAAAACAGCTGTTGCAAACAATGCTGGCAGTTTTTTACGGTGTATAATTAATTACATATACTCATTTTCAGTGTAACTTAGATCATTAACAGTTTCAAACGTTACTCTGCACAATTCTTCCATTCAGAAATATTATTTACATGGGAAACATTGGCGTAGCTGGGGAGGGGTGCTTGTGTGCTAAAGCAATGTCCGAAAGTTTTGATTTTCCACTAGATGCTCAATGCTTATGTATAATGACAAAAAAGAAAAGCTTGTTTAAATGTTACTCAACACCACCAGAAATTTCGACCCGGCTACGCCCCTGATATGCAAATTAACGAACTAATTACTCAACCATTGATATAATTAGCAATTTAGCAGCTTATACGCTGCAATGCGATAACAAATTATACTCCGTTTGTTTTTCTCACAGTCAATTATACGAACAGGTAACTAGAATAAATCTAATAAGCTAAAGCAACTAAAACCTGTATATATATATATACTATGACATCATATTGTATAGTGGTCGCAACGCGTCTCTGAGTTCTTGTGCTGCGGAGATATCGTTATTTGTGCAGGAAGGAAGTACTAGTTTCATTTTTCTAGTTCAATTACAATTTTCTTCAAGATCGGAATTTCAGAATATTTAACTAACTATACTTTACCTACTGATCTAATTAATATCAAAATCTTACACACATAAAACTAGATCAAACTTGTTATCATTGTTAGTGATAGTAAGTATTTGTAGAATAGTATATTACCTATAATTATATATTAGTTATAATTATTAACACATTAATGTATCGTTTACGTTTGCTTTATGAGAGCAAAGGGAAGTAGTAGATTATATGGCAACTGGATCGATCTGAAAATCTGAATGCTTCGACGGCGGGCTTTAAGTAAAGTAACTGTGACTATCATAAGTGCAAGTTTCCATTAAAAATTACCTACTATTCAACGTGTGAAAGCCTTCATAGATTTAAGAAACTGATAAATAATATACGGACTATATTGTTTGGTTAAAACATGGTGGTGTAGTGTGCATAATTTTAGCTATAAATTATTATTATAAGTTGTGAGGTTACGGTAACCAAAGCTCTTTAGAAACGGATTTTTATAATTACATCCCGAAACCACTAAAAACTAAACCTGGTGTGGTGCTAATACAGTCCTTAAGGTAATTTAAATATTGAATGGAATGTTGCATTTTAATTTGAACTGGTGTAATCGGAAATGTCAAAACTTATTGACACACATATTTTGTCTTGTATGTATTTTCTTTGCAACAATAATTACTAGCAATTTCAAAGTAAGAAATCGGTCAAGAACACATTAATTTCTGGATATAGACAGCGTGTGGTTAGAATTTGACATGCATAATTACGCATTAGCTAATGGTGCTAATTGAAAGTAGGTAGGTATGTATGTATAAGGTGTGAGTGTAAGTGCGCATTAGTTAAATTTGAATTTGAATACAATGTGCGTGTCAGCAAAAGGGAGTTATACGGAGCAAAATTTCACACATACATTGGTACTTAATTACACGTTGTCTAGCTTAAAATGTACATAGTAGAGTGTGCAATTGCCTAACCCTAATAATTATTCTCGGTTTCATGTAATATCGCAATTGTTTGGGACTGTTGTGTATTCAGGTTTATTTGATATCGGTTTTGGTCAAAGTTATGTGAACGAAGAGTGACGCTGGCGCTAATGAAGTTCCTCTCATGGAAACCAGGTGGACATGACGATAACCTGCAATTAATTTAATTACAATTCCTTTTACAAATCGTATTCGTTCGCGTGATAGTAATGAAAACAATTTGTTAATGCTGATAGGTATGTACATGTACTCAGCAGATTGAAAAATGCTTACCTTCCGAAATAGCACCAAATGGGATACCAAAATGTGCTAAAATGGCATCAGTTCCAGTTTGGGAGTAATCATAGACTCTAAAAATTAACATTGCCAAATCTGGACATCGAACTCGAAATTGGAAACGTTCATCCCACAAGGGGTTGAATCCATTGTTTCTTACAACCTTTGTGGTGTGCTTCGCTTTATCTTGTGCAAGTCCCAAAACCTTTAATGTGTTAAAAAATTGTTCAGAATTATTTTCATCTCTTCACAACATACATAACTGAGGTCAAGTAATTATAAGTAGTTGTCGCACTTTGATTTCCACATATGGATCCACAACTTCAGATTTTCCAGGAGCTTTAGGTAGATGTTGTCCACTTAGAACTCGAACAACCAAACTAACTCCTTGGTTCTTGCTTAAAGCGCCATTTGGATCAAACTTTAAGCTTGGATTTCTCAAAATTTCTGGTTTCAGAACGAAACCACAATTGCCGTTTTCAGAGAATTGAACGTAATTGTAGAAATTAGGCATATCTTCAGTCTGGTAGTTCAATGTTACTGCAAGTACAAAGTGATTTTCATCATATCATCCTTGTGTTACTAGTTATCTGGGTACATATTGTTCGCATCAACCTAACAAAGTACCGTTTGTACATACTTGTTCACTATAACAATTTATCGTCACATTAGTATTAAACTTTTGTACATAATCTGTACTCGCATAGCATCAGTGGAATTCGTTAGATAAAGTGTTTGTTTACAACTGTTTACCTAGTTGACACCCTGCAGTCCAATAGGGAATTGGATTGAAGTTGGATGACGTGGTTCGAGAGCCAGCAGGGAATACTTTGGAGATTTGCCTTTGATTGAATTCAACAAATTCCACGCCTTGCTCAGATATTAGTTTCAAAGCCTTCGATTCTGCAAATGAACTCGAATGATACGGTTTACCAATCAATTTCGACTCTTCAAAGGAATGGAAATGAACCCCTTGAAGAATGTTCACAAGAGCTGATAGGTCTGAGGAAACTCCTTTCTGTAATCCAATTATATAAAAATCAACCTTTTCAAATCCAGTCCGATTTATCTTTTACGCTTTGATTTGAAGCATGCTTTCTTCAGACTAGTGTATTCTATGTAACGAAACCGACAATGGAAATGAAATGAAAAACATACCTTCTTTGGAGATTTTCCTTCACCATCTATGTAATCAATTGAATCCTCCAAGTCACTGTCATCCGATTCATCCAAGCTTTCCATACTGGCCTATTACATAGAATTAAAAATTAACCCATATTATCTGGAATGATCCTGTAAATACGTTTCATAAAACTAAATCACAAAAATAACAAAGAGCTTACTCTTGGAGGTTCATCTTCAGTAATAACCAGTCCGTCGTCGATACTGGTAGGCTCTATACTACCACCAGGAGATGAAGGCTCATCGTTATTAGCGGTGGAACTCTTGCTCTGAACTGATCTTGTTGGTGAAACTGGAGTAGGATTGATAATTTTAATGGGAGAAACAGAGGCAGACACATTTCCTGAAGTGACAGCCGGAGAGTCCGGGGCTGACATACTGCTTCTCTTTTTACCCCGAAGAATGACTTTACATCTGAGCTTTTCCGGAGATGGGAGTGCCGTCATATCCGTGTCTAATTCGTCCGAGTACAACATATCGCCCAGAATTGTTTTCAAATGATGAACCATCTTTTTCTGATACGGTTCCGTACAATGATTCTCCAGGCCAAGTATCACGGGGTATTGAGAGGTGGCAAAAGCATAAGGTTTCACTGCATCCTCTAAAACTTCCTTGAAGCGTATTTTGGTGGTCAAGGTGTAGCCATGATAAATTATAGGCTCATCATCGTCACCATCCCAGCAATCCACTAGAAAAAACCCAAATGGCACTCACATTTATTTTCCGACTCTTTTGACCTATCATTTTTCATAGCATATGTATTGTCGCCACGCCGCATTTACATCGAATCGAATTTCGCAATTTGAAGCTTACGTTCAACACATCTACAGCCCCTCTTAAAAGCGTCCACATAGCCTTCCACACTACTCGCACCACTCAGTTGATTTCCGATCAAATACCTGCAGCATACAAATGTGTTGGATACAATCATGCCGAATTCTAATTGTAAAACTGGATCGAATTTGAATCACAGTCACGCTCTTGCAATAAATAATACACTGACCAAGTTGAATTTAGAATGAGTAATTGAAATAGAATAGAAAATCATTATTCATCATCTCACCAAGGCTATCTATGCTATGGTGATATAATTGACTTACGTATTGTGGGAAGCAGCAATGTAATAATTAGCCATTGGTAGTGTCATATCCTGATGCACGGTACGATGGGACTGATTAAAAATATCAAACTTGGGTGACAGTAACATATTGGTGAAGCCTGAAATACTCATTTGTCCATTTTTACTGAGTTCAGCTTGTTCGTAGACTGCAATCAATTGCTTCGCATCATCGACTGTAATGGATTGGAAGCCCCCCTGCTCCTTTTGAAGGAATTGGCACAATTCATTGGCTGACAAAAACCCACCGGACGTCGCATAGCTGTGCACATACAACATAAAACAAAATGTAGGTGCATGTACGTACTTACGTATGTATCTAAAATAAACGTTGGAAACCTATAACCTTGTGCACTTTATAGCACAAATAGTCAATAGTTTGTGCAAAAAGCAAATCTCACCAATATTTTACGAATGGACATTACTAGGGATTTTATTGTGAGATGGAATTGTAACAAACGAAAGGAAACAAGGAATAACAATGAACATCAAGACGGAGTTTTATGGGAGATCGATGGAAATCAAATTATTGTATAACGTGAACGTCAGCAGTCAGCAGTCATTTTGATATGTACTAAAAGTCGTATGTACCTAGTTTCCCTCTTCCTTTCCGTCTTCGACTACACTTGCAATTTCCTACCGTTCAAAAATATTTCATGAGAAAATGCCTCTATTCAATTCTACTATCTAATTTATCCTTCCAGCATTTATTCACCTACACCAACAATTACTGGTGGAAGGGAACCAAGGATTTACCGAACGCCTTCGTCTTCCTGAAACGACTGGGAGATGCATGATGCACTCTTCCGTGGGAACCATCCCACCTTGTTCATTATATAGCTGCATGAACTTCCCCCTACAATTATCCCCCCTCACGCTTCACTACCAGTACAGTGCGAAAATGGAAGAGGAAAACATTAGCATTCAATTCAGCATGGGGTGAGATGCAGAGGACAAACGATGAACGATAAATTGTACCTACCTAGTCAACTGGTACAGGTAAGTCGGAGATTTGTTTGTGTGTGCATTTGCGTGAAATAATTCTTACCTATTAAAGACGGTGTCGATCTCGGGTCTCTGGAGAATTTTAAAATAAAAGGAGACAAATTCATCCTCGTCAAGTACCTCAGCAGCTCCCTTCTTGTCATTCCTCTTGACATTAGCTTCATTGAAGAGCTGTCGTGCTTTACTCTCTTCCATAGTGATGTTCAGCTGCTTCAGTAATCTCATTGTCTCCGGAAAAGTTAGACATTTGTTCTTATCCGCGTCCGCTGCATTAAATTGTTTTCTCAACCAAAGCTCGTAACTTTGCTCCTGAACAGCAGATCGATGGGCAGAGACCAAGTGCTGGAGTGCTCGTACCTGTGAGCGTCATTTTCAGACAACCAAACCAAAGAACCGATGGTTTTAGCAAGCTTCTTATGAACACATCTACATACGATAGGATATTATCCAACTATTGAATAATCCAACTACACTGTAAAAACTGATTACCTAAAAGCAACGTGTATTTGGTAAATTTATAAACGCAGTACGGACATATCTGAAGTTCACCTTAGGGGCACCTAAAAACCAAAAGTTAAACTAAAACGCATCTATAGAGCATCTACAGCGCGTGTCGCAGTCCAAGATATTTAATGCGATTGTGATGCAATCAGTATGTTTAAAAATTGGTAAAATAGGAAACATTGGGACGTTTAAAAACATTTGAAATATGAAAGTCTGAGAAACATTTCAAAATGGCTGAAATAGGAAATCTGGCAGTACAAGATGGGTTTGTGATGCACTTCAGAAGCATCGTAACTGCATTCACCATGATATTATATAAGCGTAGGGTTTTGGCGTTTTAGATGCGCTTTATCCTCTTTTAAGATTGTTTAGTTTTTACAATGTACTTTACAGTACAGTTACACTTGCGCCCGCAGAAGATGCTGTATACTCTCAGAAGTAGCATTTAATTACTGATGTTCCTACCAACATACATAATTATAGACCACTGGGTTGGCTTGACTGTACTTTCTTTCTTACTCCCCTGCTCTTATTAGATTATGACTGAGTAATTTATTTCCCATTAATTTACTAATAAATTGCCTCAAGTGCCTAACTTTATTTCCTTTGATCTGAACCAAGCTCGCGTTCGCATCTTGTAGTGTTAGTTTCATTCATATTTGGTGATCTTCCTGCTTGAAACTGCGCCGAATTGTTTCTCAACAATTCAGCTGGTATCTTCGCGTGGTAGGTAATTAATGACTGATACGTTCTACCAAAACTACCTGGTATCAAATGACCAAATTGAATGGAAATCGTATCTCATCTGGATCGTGCTTCCTGCATTATCAGTTTTAATTTTAGCAAACTTAATACAATGTACATTGTACTAATGCTAGTTTCCTGCCATCACTTCCTGCCATTACATCCTATGTACCTCGCTGATGCAACGTAGTCCATTGGTTCTACAATCTGGCCCTGACGCATCAACAGCAAATCTTTGATCCGATCCCCAAATGAATTTATATGTTGCCCAAACCATTTCCTTTCAATTAAAACTAATAAGGCCAACTAAGGCTGCAGCAAAGAAGGCTTTTAGCATATTAGATGAAGGGAATAGAATCAAGTAATATGGTCTGTTTAGAACTCTAAGATCAAAAGTCAAAAGATCACAAATGCGTTTCCACCAATACAGAAAAATAAGAAAAGCGTTCACCGGCTATATTGTACTATGTATGTAGTAGCTAGTATGTATATAACTATACCTACCTACGTTTATTTATAGACAGGAATAAAGCAAGGAAAAATAGACGGGTAGGTATAGTTGTACACATAAATACAGTTTCCTTCATAATATCTAATTATGTGCACAACAAGTATGCAAGGAATGGAGCATGGACCATTAGAAAGATGGAGTCGAATCGAAGTAATTAAGCTGTGGGAGTGTATACGTTACGTTACGGAGTGATGAAAGATGTGACTATGAAGGGAATATTTAGACTAATGAGTTCATTTAGACCCCAGTGACTTGACAACAGTAATTCTAGCAAGACTCCTACATATCAACTCACCCATTTGTCAGCAATTTCGTCAGTGGGTGCCACCAAGTCCATGGTTTCTTGCCGAGGTCCATAAATGACAGAGAAGCATGCTCGTTCATTTATATCCGACTTGTAGTTTGGTTTCTTGGCACGTTTCTTCTCTTCCCTAGCCCCCACCTCATTGAAGACGTCTGTCTTCCAGCCTTTCCGAATATCGATAATGTCGCCCAGCTCAACTATTCAAGAAACGTACAGTACAATACAATATTATAAAATACAATCATTTTTTTTTACTTTTGACCTAACATCCAATCTTCAGTCAGAAACACGATACGATCTATCCGTCATTTTTTGGATTTTGACTTGACTCCAATCACATATAAATAAATACTGTGGAATGGGGTAAAATAAATGATAAAACTTACTCTGTTTCTTCTCCTTGCCGGTACACGTGTTATATTTATAAGTTGTCTCATATCGAATGGACATGTCATTAATATCCAACATGAATTTCCGTCGAAACCATTTGGAAGCCGAGCGTACTTTCCACAGATGAGTTCCATCATCTTGGAGATTTTTTAAAATTTCTTCTAGTCCCGGTGATCTCTCCAATAAATCTGCAAAACAATGGTATAACGAATGATATCACATGCTACAGCGAATCGTGTACACACGAGTATGTCAAATTAATTTTATTACTTTTAAAACCCTTGTTTTTTCGATAGTGAACCAATCGTTAATATTGTGATTCATATTGACATGGAGCAAATTAGTCAGGCTACCTCTTAAAGCAATTTCATTCATTCACGGTGATAAGTGTACTTACGCTTACTACACTTTAGTCTTGTCCAAGCTAATTTTGCATATCGATAAATCTCGATAAATATTATGTACCTACGTCGTAGGAACACTAATCGTTTCGAGTATGTTAGTCGTGTAGATGGCATTTTATGACCGCGACTAATAATAGCAGTGACATTTTACATCTTATATGCTTAGGTTTAGGTACACATGAACTCTTGACAATGACGTGATACATACACCACAAACCAACTACTACGACTATTAATTTATTTACCAAAACCTCTGTTCACGAGATGTGCCATTTGCGGCATAAAATGTGGAATATATGTGACCATGAGTCAATTAGAATTTATGGCAATCGTCATGATACAACAACCCTTGTTCTTGTTCAACGTTCTTACACATTAAATGTTTAATTACCTATACGAATTTCTGACGATCCCTGATTAGATAAGATGGTAAACTTTTACGGATTAAAGAGCAAAGCTATGTAACTTTGGGGGTAGCTACGGTTATTGATGGATGCATACAAGCAAAGCTCAGAGTAATAAGTGTATTTTTATGTACTATTTTTTTTCTCTAAACGCTAGTGATTCAGTTACTTGAAGATTAAATGCGAACATCTCCCAGCTATAAACCCAAATAGAATCTGTAAACAGTGTCCGCCTTCATAATTCTCATATGTAGTTAGTATTATTTACAACTTTCCTGTCTTATTACAAATGATGTCACTTTATGAATGATGTAAGACAAGACAGATTGCCTTGCTGCAGTTCTCAGTTCATTCTGCTCCTATTTCAACCTCCCTGTTTCTCTTCGTCCTCACTCTACTCTCCAGTCGTACGATTAGACGAAGTCGTATGCGTATATGTATAAGATAAACACATGTACATATAATTACATACTGACATAATTATACCCTGGTGTTGGTGTGCACTCTCACTTCCCATCGCAGTCAGTGCAGTACCAGGCCAACCCAAACCAACAAAACAACATTCGTCTGCCTTGTCTTACAATGAAGGAAGAGAAGTGCAGCATAAGGACATGAAGGAATGTCAGTTCTGATCTAAGAGCCACATCTCATTATATTTTCCAGCAAACAAAACTTATTCCATCTGATTCTATTTATAAATCTCTACACTATACAAGATACACCCAAGCTTGCTCTTCTTGCTTTCGCACGGATTTAATTCTCATAATCATCCAAACATTAATCGTAAGATGACAGGCTTAGCCATCGTAGTGTAATGTAATGTAATCCTTTCATTCATTCATTCATTCTTCAACTCATTCACTCATTTATTTCCCTGGTCTAATCTGGCATCAAAGGGAAAGCGAAGTTGGGATTACAAACTATAATATATGATGACTAGAACTACGTGTAGATAAAAAATTCTTCCGACATTTAAAGAATTATGTGTATCAATCTAATTTATTGCATGTCATGAGTCACGACATGTTTTCCTCACAAATTAATATTAATACGAGTTTTATTAAAACTTGATTCATAGATATATTTGTAAACATTAAAAAATTTATGTCACATCTCGCGTCCCCTTTAAAAAAGTTCCACGTAATGAACGATGCATTATCAATGCAGCATCACTGTTATCGTTAATATCTAGATCATGATTATGCAGAACAGAATGATCGTCATCCTAACAGTGATAATGAATAGTGCAAATGGAAAATGTATTTATGGCAAAAAATTAGGCTTTATGCCATATGGAGTGTAGGTACTTTCTATAGGACCTACACTAGTATTAGTAAAGCCTGTAATAAAATCTCCCTACATATGTAAAAAGGGCACTGCAAGTGTGGTCCAAAGGGAAAGATGAATTTGCGTCATTAGTATCATTTATTCGAGATGAATAAACTAAGGGGACAGAAGCATGCTAAATGCAAATTAATCTTGATTAGATCAATCAATACTAGTTTCAATATGAGATTAGCACGCATCCAGGAGCCAGTGATGAAGGCGCTTAATATGGATACAGTGAAATGAGGTTAAGTAGCAAAATAATAGCACCATACACTACACCGTACTATGCCCTGCACTCTCACTCTCACTAGAGCAGCTTTAGTATTTGGATTGGTAAACTAATCCAGGTGCAAACATGAGCTTAGGGTTTAGCCATATCAACACGTGAACCTCGTGCATTGAGCTCCAACACTAATCATTCCTGATACTATGATACTCCGTAATCTATGAGAATGTGATCAGAGGACTAGAAGCAATGGACAGTCACAGTATATTCAGGCATGCTGTAGTAGTAGGAAAGGCTTACCGAAACTTAAGTAGGATAACATCCCCAGTGCCCTTATGTACATTTGTGCACAACATTGTTTCGATTCAGTAATGACATTTTATTTATTTAAGTGCATGGATATATGTGACCGTTGCGTCATTTAATTAAATGGAAACCATGTCATGTCATATTGTGACTTCTCAAGCTCAGGCTAAATTCGAACACCATTTACGTATATAGTACGGTGGACAATGCCGATGTAGAGCAAGAGCAAACCAAGAATCAAAGCCACAAACCTTCAGCCTTGGAGCAATCATCACCATCAACTACCACAGTGGCAAGTAGTCGATTCGATGATTGAGTGTGAGGAAAGAAAATCAATAAAGGCAAAAGGAAAAGCTAACCACAGATTAATGCAATACTTACGGGATACCGTGAATTTCCTTGATTATGGTTGACTGAATACCCTAATTCTCCTCTACACCGCAAATTACGTGATCTGATTCACTGATTCCTGACATTTTAAAATCCTATGCTTACCTAATCACATCCATTACTGACTGCTCACTACTGGTTTTAACTAACTAACTATGCTCATGTATGGATACTATTCCAATCCAATGCGTAATCACCTGCAGAATCTCCCTAGGGAAATTTGCTGCATTTGAGAACCAGTGATTGCACTTGCCCAGCTTCGCGTATGTAT
>JAAXYX010000536.1:0-36381 GCA_036851915.1 Ptenothrix huangshanensis | reverse complement strand
AAACGATGCAGTTTTTTAAATTTACACAAAAACGAAGCAGATTTTTCAATTTACGCAAAAACGACGCTGATTTTTTTAAATGTACACAAAAACGACGCAGTTTTTTTAAATGTAAACAAAAACGATGCAACTTTTTTTTAAATTTAAAAGGAAAAGGCGCAGTTTTTTTAAATTGTGCGAAAGTTTTTTACATCGTTTTTTAAATACACAGAAACGGAGCATTTTTTATTACCGACTCTAGATAAGATGCATTAGGAATCGTTTTTAAATTTGACACTGGATGATCCGAAATTGATTGCAGGCCTACAGAAAAAGAATTCTGCACTCGCTACTACCTATACTCACTAGCTCTGGAGCCACTGAAGCCACCTCGCCAAGTGAAGTAAAGTGAGAAGAAGATCATGTTCATGATGCTGCTGATGATGATGATGATGACGGCGATGGTGATGATGATACTCCTCCGAGTTGGAATTTCCAAATTCCATCCACTACCCTCGTCAGTCTTCACATATTTGCCCAATTTCCAATTTTCAATTTACTCATATTCCTTTCTCTCTCATCTCGCTCAACTTTTCTCTCCAATTGGGATTCCGAGTCTGCACCTGCACACACACACTTGCTACACTTGCTCTCTCCCTTCCTGTGCTTCTCGTCGGGAATAACTTTATTGGCCAAAAAGACGTTGGCAACTATAAACATGTTCCACTGTATTTATCGTTATGGTACTCGGGAATCTTGTACACAAATATCTGCAGTGGATAGTGCTAGTGAAGTGATAGGAATGCGATGGTAAAGAGGAAGAGGAAGAGAAGAGAAAGGTAATAGTTGAGCCTTTCTAGGTACTTAGGTACTGCATCGCCGGTACCGGTAGCCCTAGCACGTTTCTCTTCCTTCTACCCGGGCATATACCGGTGGATAAAGTGGAGCCATTGCCTTGCATTGCATTCCCAGCGCCAGCATGTATTTGAAAGGTGTCCGTCGTCAATCCAGATTCCCATAAATTATTACATAATAATAAAGGTGGAAATTTTTATGACTTTTCACTCGTGTACTTGCTCTTGTACTACATGTCAAGTTTCTGCCTATCAAGTGATGGTTACGGTTTCTGCTTCGGTTACGGTTACGGCTACGGCTACGGCTACGGCACACAAGCTGGACTAGCGCCGTAGTGGCATAAGTACGTAGTGGTCGTGGTCGTAGTAGTAACCGAGCACATAACGGTAACTTTCCAAGTCACTCTATAACTACGTAGAATACGAGGAACAAGCTCCATAACAGTGCAGTGGTAAAAAAACTATAACCAAATACCTTCAGAGGTACTAAGCAAACCCCCAAGAATCTAAAGGTAAGGCTGGAACTGGGAGCAAGTACGCTTATAATGTACAGATATTTCTACCAACACCAACGTAGGTATGTAAGGGAGAAGGGCAAGTTGAGCAAGTTGGATTGGATTGGGAAATCTAAAGCCAGGCCAGGCCAGGCCAGGACCAGTAGCGTTCGCGGGATTTTTTTGTGTTTGGTAGGTTTGGAGAAAACTTGACTTCATCCTTTGCAAACTTTTAAAGACAGTAAACTGTGTCTTATCTTGTCTAAAATTATAAAAAAAATCCGCCTTTTCCGTGTACCTGTAAAAAACGGCGTCGTTTTTGCCTCGCGTAAATTAAAAAACGACGTTGTTTTTGTTTCAATTTTAAAAAGAACTACGCCGTTTTAGTGTCACTTTAAAAAACGGCGTCGTTTTCCTGTAAATTCAAATGAACTGTCGTTTTCTTGCAAATTCCTAAAATAATGCTGCCTAAAATTTTCTGGTCAATTTGATTTTGAAAAAAACTCGTTTTTGCGTCAATTTAAAACAAGCCGCGTTTTCGTGTGTATTTAAAAAACCGCATTTTGTGTAAATTTAACAAGCACAGCATCGTTTTCGCGTACATTTAAAAAACTACATGTCGTGTTGGTGTAAATACAAAAACAACTGCTTTGTGTTTGCAAAAATTTAAAAAAACAGCATTGTCTTCGTATAAACTTGAAAAACCTCTTTCTTGTAAATTTAAAAAACTGCGTCTCTTTTGTGTGAATTTTTAAAAAACGGCGTCGTTATCGTGAAAATTTAAAAACTGCGTCGTTTTCCTTTGCACTTTAAAAAAGTGTTAAAGTAAATTCTGTATAAATTTTAAAAAACTGCGTCTTTTCGTGGAAATCTTGAAGAAGGCAGTCAATCCTTTGACCTTTGTACATACTCCTAAGCCTACGTGGCCTACCCGTAGTTACGCTCCTTTCGGCCAGGACCAGAAAGAGAGAGAGAGAAATAAGAAATCTTTACGGACAGACAGACGGAGTGAGAAGAGAAAATATGGTCGACATGTGGAAGGTAATAATGGATGGACGGGAAGGGAAGAGTCGGAGACTTTGAGACTCCCTCACCAACAA
Source organism: Ptenothrix huangshanensis (assembly GCA_036851915.1). Lineage (NCBI taxonomy): Eukaryota > Metazoa > Arthropoda > Collembola > Symphypleona > Dicyrtomidae > Ptenothrix > Ptenothrix huangshanensis. Next base: position 33,954 of record JAAXYX010000536.1, on the reverse strand, counting down.
ATAGAGCCTTAAAATATGTATGCAGTTAAATGGGGAGTCAGAGTGGCAAGTGAGGAGGTTCGAGTTTTTCTGACTCTCAAGTCAAGTCACAAGCAGTCAGCACTGAAGTCCTGAATCCTAATGCAAAGTATAAATGTGTGCCATGGTTTACTACTCTGAATGTTTGTGTGTGAGTGTGTGTGTGTATTTCTCTCTCTCTCTCTCTCTCTCTCGCTTTGTGTGTGTACAAGTTTGGGGATGTTGCGGAGCACGTGCAAACTGTGTAAGTTTTACGCTTGCTTTTATTGCCCAATGGCACAGTTATCTTTTATGTGAACCAATGTGGACGGTATTATACGATTGCGATTATTTAATGCACTCGAAACTCTGGACTCGAGTCTCACTCTCATCCTGTCTGCAGCTGCTCTAGCACTAGCATTTGCTTCTCTTTCTGCTTCTCCTTTTCTCCCTTTCTCCAGTAGGTATATTAGGAGTGGGTATATCTGTACTGGGAAGGGAAAAGGGATCCCTGGTCTCTTATCCTCTACATTACCTTCATTTAACTTCTCCACTCTGACTTTGTTCAAAAGTATTACTCTTCCCTAAGTATAATCGTGTATAATGGTAATTCTCAATCCTATCAACTCAACTTTGATCCAATTAGCTCCTCCAATTTCAAATCTTTCACTTTACCACACGAGGACGAGGACGAGGACGAGGACTGGAACGAGAACGAGAACGGGAACGGGAACCAGAAACAAAATGAGGATGAGCCACAGTTTCATTTCTAAATTCCTATTCTTCTTTCCAAATGCCATCGAATCCATGCATACGCTTCCAACCAGAACCAGCGAATCATTCCCCAAATTCCACAGATTTACCATCTCCCATTTACCCAACGCTATCTTCCCCCTTTCACACAATCCCTGAGTAGCGCTACTAGACCTTGGCCACGTAGGTCTAGGTCTAGGTCTACAAATGGTTTTTCAAAATACATGGTCTTCTTCAACACTCGCAAGAAGACGACGCAGTTTTTTTCAATTCAAACGAAAAAGGTGCAGCTATTTTTACAAATTTACGCGAAAACGATGCGGATTTTTTAAATTTAAAAGAAAATCATGCAGATTTTTTAAATTTAAAAGAAAATCGTGCAGATTTTTTAAATTTACAAAAAACCGACGCAGTTTTTTTTAAATTTACACAAAAACGAGACAGCTTTGTTTTTTACAAAAAATAGACTCAGTTTTTGTAAATTTACACAATTAGGCGCAGCTTTTTTTAATTGAATGGAAAACTCCGCGGTTTTTTTAAATGTACCAGAAATCGATAGTTTTTTTTAAATTCACACAGAAAATACACAACTTTTTTTATCATTGATTGACATTTGATAAGATGCAATTTTTTTCAATTGACGCAAAAACGACACCATTTTTAAATGTGCATGAACAAGGCGCAAATTTTTAATTAATTTTAAAAAATTTACACCATGTAGATAAGCCGGAGTTTTTTAAAATTTGAGAGTGGATGATCCCAAGTTTGTTTTCCCAAAGCCTACACGAAAAAAAATCCTGCGGGCGCTACTGCTCGTAATGGCGAGAGTGAGGAGCAGAAGGAAAGCCAGAAGCAGCACTCAATCACGGGCACAATCACAAGTAGAATCCAGCGACGACGAAGGTGTAGTAATTCTAATATATATCCGTGTACACAAAGGTATTTATCTTGTAATGCGGTGATTGAGTTAATTCGCACTACAAAGATACTTTGATCATTTCTCAAATCAAATCATCCATTTTGTTTCACAATCGCAATCAACGCGCCTACTCACATGATAAATCTTTCGGGCATTTGTTTAACTTGCACAGGCAAATCAGGTCATTACGGTACCTACATACCTTAAATACGGAGTAGGCATACATAATGTCATAAAGTGCCTTACGTAGGTACCTTTCTATTTCCTATACCATACTATACTATGCTTACCTACGTACGTATGTATATGTAAAGTGGAGTCGACGAAGGAACCTCATGTGATATACCACATATGTCATCGCATGTCAAGCTTCAAGCACGTAATCTACATTTTTTAAATCCTAAAGCATTTGTATGCATTTTATGAGGCTAGGAACCTTACCGAATCCTACACTTGCTTTTTTTAACGAGTTTCGAAACATTGCAAAATTTAAACAGGACTTACTTGACTTTGTCTAGGTGAGTATTGAGCTACATACGAAACGTCTATTTATAAAGCAGGAGCCGTACTTTTTACACAAATGTCATACTTTGAGAAGCGTAATAAATATGAAATACTGTTTCCTCTCAACAGCGTCCAAATTCACGCAATTCTTATCACATGGTCTTCAAACGTGCTAAACTTGGAAATTCATTAATAAAATGTTTAGAGACTCTAGGTATGTATGTGTACACTGCAACAACTAAAGAATCTTAAAATGGAAAAAATGCGTGTATGAAAAACACCAAAGTGTAGTCTTGTTTAGTATGGATCTCAGTAATTATGAATGGAGCTAGAATGCGTCTTAAAAGCTTACAAAACTCATTTAAAACGCATGTTGGAGTGCAAAATTTTAACAAATTTAATGCCTTCCAAAATTTTTTATTTTTACAAAGTAGAAGCCTTCGAATATTTTAATTTTGAAACTTTCAAAAATGTTCTATTTAAGGGATTTTGAAACGTCACAAAATTTCCTATTTCAGCAATTTTGAAACCTCATAAAAATTTTTGTTTCAGCAATTTTGACTTCAAAATTTTCATATTTCATCAATTTTTAAACGTTCCAAAATTTTGCATTTCAAGAATTGTTGAACTTTTCAAAATGCCCTATTTCAACAATTTTGGAACGTTTCAAATTGCTTTAATTTCAACTATTTTGAAACGTTTCAAATTTTCTTAATTTCAACTATTTTGAAACCTTTCAAATTTTTATATTTCAACAATTTTGAAACCTTTCAAAATTTCATATTTCAGCAACTATGAAAGTGTTACAAAGAGGCAGTGCTGTAAACTGTGTATGTAGAAAAATCATATTGCTGTTGTACTTTTTCTGGTTTCTTTTCACTAGAACAAGAACAAGTTGAAACTTGTGCACATTTTACATAACTGGATAGAAGGTGCTTTAAAAACGCATGGTTGTCTACGAGATACACTTTAGTCGCACTTTAGATTGTTCAACGTACTTTTTTCAACTTGAGATTTCTTCCTAACAGCATTCGTAGTAATACTAAATACGAGTACCTTTTTGGTGTTTTACACGCACCAGTTGTTACACTGTAGATCCCTACCTGTCTACTTAACTCTGCGAGTCTCACGTATTTTTTAACAGTGTCATCAAATGGTTTTCAAAATGGGCAAAACGTGCTCATGAAGCTACATAATATATTTGGACTGTCTAACTATAATTAATTATAGGTATACAAACACCTCTAAATAAATTGCTTCTTAAAAATACTTCACGGATTTAAAAAAAGCAACTATGTATAATTGACCACTCTTGTTTTTGTCCAAAAATATCATGAATCTACTGAATCTTCTGTTTGACACAATTTTTAAAGCGGAACTTTTAAAGTATCGTTCAACATCCTCCAACCGTTTGAAAACAATTTTTACCATTGTCATTTTGAACTGAAAATATCACAGGCGCTTTGCACTATCAGAAAATCTACTGTGATTTAATCACTTACCAGACATGGGCCCAAATTCTGGGCCTACAAAGGAATTTTTAAAATACACTGCCAAGATTCTTTAAGATTTACACAAAAAAGACGCGATTTTTAAAAACTGCACGAAAGTGACACCGTTATTTAAATGTACACAAAAACTGCGTGTGTTTTTTTACATTTACGCAAACAAGAACCATTTTTTAAAAAATTACACGAAAGAGACACCGTTTTTTAAATTTACACAGAAACTACGCCTGTTTCTTAAACATTCTAAACAAAAGAGAGGCATTTTTCTAAATTTACACGAAAACCAATCAGTTTTTTAAATTTGACGAAAAACCACCCATTTTTTGAATTTAGATGATAGAGATACGTTTGTTAAGTTTACAAAAAAATCCCGCAGTTTTTTAAATTTACACAAAAAAATGCACCTTTTATTTTGTTATAACCGACACTCGATAAGATTATGTTTTATCAAAATTTTACGCTGAACCAAATCGTATTTTTCCACTTTATCACGAAAACAATCCTGCCAGTGCCGGTGCTACCGCAAGCGATTGATTTGATCTTCTTGAACACAATTGCCTACACATTATTATTGAAGTTAAGCTAATGTCTTTCATTCCTAATGTATTTCATTTCCTATAAAAGTGCTTACACAATCCACACATCTCTTCAAGTAAAAACTTAGGACTTAGAAAAAAAACAGGTAGGAGGCCCACTTTGCCCCTGAAACGAAGCCACGGGAAGTGAAGTCAAGTTAAGTCAAGAGCAACAACTCGATCAAATGGAATGCTGTAACTTGTACTGCATATTCCCCCTATCCTCTATCTGTTCACTCCATACAAGAAAAAATGATGATGACACGCTCCACACAAATAACATAAAGAAAAATCACTTGGTAATTATCAAATTTATTGTGACTTACGTTCAGTAATGAAATCCCATCGCATCGATTAGCCAGAAAGAAATTCCCATCTCTAATGAAGGAACGATTAACACCACAAAACATCCAAGATTCGGTTTCACCACAGAAAAAAACGAGTAACAAGATCACACTGTAATAAAGTTTACTCTTCTCCCTTTAAAGCTTTAGCTTGGCTTGGCTTGGCTTAGCTTTGGCTTTGGTTTTGGTCTTGCTGTTGGTTTCAGTTTCGGCTTGGCTCTGACGAGACTTGTTCCAATTAGGCATTCAGTGACAGAAAAGTAAACAGCGGAACAGTCTCTATGAAGAGGAAGGAGTAAAGAAGGTAGAGGGAAAAAAACTTTATTTAAAAATGAAGATGCAATACGTTAGTCTCCTCGTATGCAGATGATGATGACGATGAGGATGAGGATGACGATGACTTGAGGATTACAATCCGATGACTATGACTATGACACGATGTTTGTGTTATGAAGATGAGATGAGTCCAGCCGCAACTGTCTACTCTCTCTCAAATCCTTCCTCTTTCTTCAACGCCCGTCTATTTTTACGGCCACCAACGCAAAATATTTTGCATGCGTGCCCTCAGCACTTCCTATCTCTCCTACGAATCTCAACACTCCAAAACACCAAACCACATGAACATAAGAGCAAAGAGAGACTCACGCTCACTCTGATTCTCAATCTACTTTAGTTCTTGTTCTTGTTCTTGTTCTTGTTCTTGTTCTTGTTCTTGAGACCAAGATTTACCCTCTCTCTCGATCTCCGAGATCAGAGAGAAAAAACAGAAACGCTCCAATGTAAAAATGGAAATGTTCAGTAAAGTGTAAAAACGGGGAAAAAATATTATGAATGCCGAGTATTTAAGCAAACTTTATTTTATTTTATTTTTTCCCATTCCATGTGTGTATTCCCTCCACACTTTACAAATATTTTTTCTTGCTTGTTCACGCTATTGCGATCGCAATGTTCTTCTTCTTGTGGAGAAGAGAGGAGCTAATAATCAATCCAGATCCAAGAATTACAGAACATGGGTACAGTCAGTTATGTGAAAGAAAAGTGTGCCGTTGTAATTTATGGTTGTAAGTTAAAATTTTGGTAAATATGACTTTTTGGTTTTGGTTGTTTTTTCGTTGGTACACTTAAAGTGTGAGTTTAGCTGTGTAGTGGTTCAAGTAGAAGTGTTGGTAGTAGTAAGTAGTAGGAGTGGAAATTGAGTGAAAAACCACGGAGAGAGCGTAGAACGAAGAACCTCCGAGCTGGGAGGACAAAACTCGACTGAGCTTCACTAAACATTATGTAGTGGAATAAGTCTAAGCATGGCATGGTATGTCCCGCTATTTCATGCATCTTCTACAATTCTCCAATTCTGCATTCTACAGATACCTTAGTACTTGCCACTTACCTACTACTGTACCTACTGCACCTACTACCACTACCACTACCACTACCACCACCACCGTCACACGTCTGCTCCACTCTTCCACTTCCACCTCTACTCATTCCATGGCTTTCCTTCTTCTTCTTGTTCTCCTTCCACCTTTCCTTCAACCATGTCCAAATAATTCTTAAGAGTTCCTCCGCAGACAAGCTTTCTCTGTCCCTATTCCCTGGAATGTGCGATGCAATTGTGGAGCGTAGAAAGTGAAGGGAGGCACACGAAGGATAAGCTCAGAAAGGATTACTATGAAAACGAGGCCCACTTGGACATTTCGTAAGGAGACTTGACTACTGAGCAGTGCATAAAAGGACGCTGTATGTACACACCACACCACACCGCACCGCACCGTACCATGCCATGCCATACTGAATACTGCACTGCTTGTCATTGCCATTGCCATTCATGTTGCTGTTGCTGCTGTTGCTGCTGCTGCTACTGATGCTATTTCTATTGCTATTCCTATTGCCATTCCTAGTCCTAGTGCTATTCCTATGTAGTAGTAGCGCCAGACTTTTTTTTCGTGTAGGCCTGGACAAAACTTGACAAGTCTAGTGTAAAAAGCTTCTTTAAAAAAGTCTAGCTTATCTAGTGCAAGTTAAAAAAAATGCGTCGCTTTCGTGTAAATTTTGAAAAACTGAAGCGTTTTTGTACAAATTCAAAAAAACTGAAGCGTTTTTGTACAAATTCAAAAAAACTGAAGCATTTTTGTATAAATTCAAAAAAATGAGTCAGGCGCTTTTGCGAAAATTCAAAAAAATTGAGGTGTTTTTGCGTAAATTTAAAAAACTGAAGCGTTTTTGTGCAAATTCAAAAAATCGCCTCGTTTTTGTGCAAATTTAAAAAAATCGCCTCGTTTTTTAGCAAATTTAAAAAATCCGCGTCGTTTTTGTGTACATTTTTTAAAACTGAAGTTTTTGTATGAATTTAAAAAAACGGGGTTAGTGTCTAAATTTAACAAAGCAGCGTCGATGTCGCATAAAATTTAAAAAAAATGGAGTCTCTTTCGTGTAAATATTTAAAAAATGCTTTCTCTCTCGTGCAAATGTAAGAGATGGCAGTGTAGTTTTAAAAATCTTTCGAACCCCTAGGGCTACGTGGCCTACGTCTAGTTACGCTACTGCCTACTACTATACTGTTGCTGGCGAAGGAAGGATACACATATGCAGAGTATGGAAAATTATCTATACCCATATAATCGTCGACATTCTTAAGACTTGAGTTTGAGGTGCAGAGAAGAGAGGACATGCAGACTGCAGTGCAGCGGAGAGACACTACATAATATGTGCATATATGCATATATATGCTACACGTAGACATGGAGGATGGGATGATGATACGGTGGTTTGCTGGCAGGGAGTCCGGACCCAGAAACTTGCGAGTGGATGATGATCCTAATACCTTCCTCACTCTTGTTCCACTGCCTTATTATTACTCTCTTCATTACCTTCCCCGTTAGGCTCTTTAGCTTGAGTTTCCTCTCCTTTAGTCTTCCATCTGACCTAATCTTGATCCAGCATCGAAATGAAATAGAATCTCAATTCCAATTTCAAATATTCCCTTTTGTCTTTTGTCCTCCGGTCGTGGTTTTTAGTCTTGGCTTCTTTCCCTCCAACCGGAATCTTTTCAAAGGGTAGGAGCAGAGGAGGACAGTGGGAGGGGGCAAAAGTTAAATAAAAGCCGACAAGGACATGGACCCACAGACACAGCGTCCACTGCTTTCTCGGCTCACTTCTTCTGCTTACCACGGACTATTAGCAACCTCCTTCCGCTTCATCAGCACTAGCGCCCGTACCAGCACCAGCATCCACATTCACATCCCACGGTTTATCCCAATTGGATTTCATTTAACTTGCGCCTACAACATTTCGGTATTGCATAAGCAGGTACGTATATGCAGAAGCGTAATAAAGCAAGGGTAGGCCACATACATACATACATAGGCGTAGGATTTTTCCCTCAAAGGATTTTTGAAAACATTGAAAATAAACTCACTAACTTTTTTTAAGATTTGCAAAAATAAGGCGCAGAACAGGTTTTTTAAAATCCGCACAAAAACATTTTTGTGCTTGTTTTACATTTTCGCAAAAATTTTTTTAGAAGTTTTTTTTAGAAAATTTAGACAAACTAAGCATAGTTTTTTTTAATTTGAAGGGAAAACCACGTCGTTTTTTAAATTTGCACAAAACAACACATGCGCTTTTTTACATTTACGCAAAAATGATGACGATTCAGTTTTTTAAAATGTACCAGAAAGTGACCTAGTTTTTTAAAAAAAAGGAAAACGACGCCGTTTTTTAAAATTCTCCAAAAACCCATGCACTTTTTTTACACTTATGCAAAAACTGATTCAGTTTTTTAAATTGACAAGAACATTTTAGTTTTAGCAGTTTTTTTAAATTTGTATGAAACAGGGACAATTTGTCAAATAATTTCGCATAATGTATTAATTATAATAGATAAGTTTCAATTTTTTTTAAATGTTGCACTGGACTGGATGAGATCAATTTTCTTTGAGGCTTCCGCGGGAAAGAATCCTGATGGCGCTACTGGTATACTGGGTATATAAAATGTACATATAAAAAGTTTACTTGCTGTATGTATACGTATACTGTAGGTGACTACGTGAGGAGGGACATTAGCCAAGCATTCAAGGAGCAACTGACTGTCGACTGTAACTCGTCATGTGATAATTGTCCTGCACGCCTCTACATATATGTACAGTATATGTAGCTGGCCAGAGAGTGTTCGGAGGATTCGGATCGGAGTCAGACAGAATCAGAGACAGCGACAGAAGCAGAGAGAGAGAGAGAGAGAGAGTAGGTGCATATATACACGTAGCATATATGTATGTATGGATACAAGGAGTTGGAGATACCCCAGCACTACCTACTGGTGTTAATGGAATAGCAATGCAAAGTACAAAGTTGCTGGTAAGCTGGTGAAGCGTGTCCGTCTGCTCTGCTCCGTATACATACATATGTATTTTTTGCGCATTCAAAACTCCTCTTCAAAGAACTTGGTTTAAATGAGTGCAAATTGCTTGAGTAAAGTAAATTACATACAAATGTTTGTTCGACGGCTCTTCATTCGCCACATTGCCATTTGCCATTTAGTCCCTCACACTCCTCATGTCTTTTGTATGTGCATATGCTTGTAGGCACCTACGAAAACATGCCATGCCATGGAATCATAGACTGTAGAACAGAATACCGCGACTATTCAGCTTCTCTTTCCTTCCTTCCTTCCTTCCACATCTTTTTTTCTCCTGGCAGCCAGCCCATTGCTAATTAGTTCTTGTTGTCGATGAGTGACAGTCTTACGGCTTTCGGATTCTTATTACGTTAGTCTGGCTCCAGCTGCGTCCGCAGGATTTTATTTCGTGTATGCCTCGAAAAAACTTGGGGTCATGCACTATGCAGTACAGTATCAAATTTAAAAAGGATGCATCGTATCTAGTGTCAATTATAAAAAAAACTTTTAATCGGCTCCATTTCCGTATCAATTTAAAAATCTCGGTCGTTTTTGTGTAAATTGGAAAAAAGCTGCATCGTTTTCCTGGAAATTTAAAAAAACTGCAACATTTTCGTATAAATTTAAAAAATGTGCATCGTTTTCGTATAAATTTAAAAAAAACTGCATCGTTTTCCTGTAAATTTAAAAAAGTCTGCATCGTTTTCCTCTAAATTTAAAAAAATCTGCATCGTTTTCCTGTAAATTTAAAAAAGTCTGCATCGTTTTCGTATAAATTTAAAAAAATCTGCATCGTTTTCCTGTAAATTTAAAAAAATCTGCATCGCTCCTCTAAATTTAAAAAAAACCTGCATCATTTTTGTATAATTAGTTTTTTTAAAAAACCCACGTCTTTTTTGCATAAATTTTAAAAAAGGCGTCATTTTTTTATCAAATTTCAAAAAAACTTCATCTGTTTAGTCTACACTTTTTTAAATTAATCTTTTTCGTGGAAATCAGATACTAATAGATGAGAATTTATATTGCATTTTTAAAATGTTTTTGTAGTCTTAGGTTTATAGGGCCTGCGTCTAGTTGCGCTACTATGCTGTGTGGCTCTATTCTGTAGCTTCTCTTCTTCTGTTTTGTCTTCTGTCTCCTCTGTAAGACTCGTTGTATTTAAGTTGAAGCGTCTTGAATTCCGCTTCGCATCCACATCCACATCGACATGGACATCAAGGATACCATCTAACGAAAGTTACGTTAGGCGAGGGATCACCGTACTAGTGCTAGTGCTAGAGACTTTAGGTACCTACTTACATTTATGTATGTGTGTACTGCATCGGGACGGTAAGAGTAGAGTAACGGTGCCGTGCTGCATTAGTCTTTGATTTATTTTATTACTCGCTTCTTTCGCAGTTTTAGTTTGGAGGGAATGGTGGGGAATGGAGCGGTGGCGGATATGTCTTGATTTGATTGCATTTATAGCTAATCCTCAGATATCCTGTGTAGACGTCGACAATCCTGTGTTATCTTATCCTGTGGTATATGTACACTCCATAATAAAGACTGTTGTAGGACTGCTGTAGTGTCGTGCACTCGTCTCTCTCGTCTTTGTATTGTTCTATTTCTATTTGGTCAATTAGGATGTATAGGACCGGGACCGAGACCGAGACCGGTACCAGTACCGGTTGACTCTGAGCAGTTACACTTATTTTTACTGAAATTGGTAAAGGAACTGGAACTGGAAACGTTTCCTGCATATCTTTTCTATTGGAATGAGACTAGACGACGACAGGCCTATATACATATACACATATAGAGTTACTTACAGTTATCGTAGGTCACCGAAGCAAAGTAATGATCTCATCTGAACTCCCGATGACGCTCCTCCTTCCTCCCTCCTTCCCCTCGTATACAGACACATACATACGAAATAAGAACCTACGTGCATACGGACAAGAGCCAGTTCTCAAAGACTTCCCTTGCGATTTGTCTTAAAATATTTTGGCTTCACATTGAATCTTACAGTAATTTGCTATTTGGCTGTATAAATGTGAAATTTTATACGAAGGCTGGATCTGGATTTGGATCTGGATCTGGATCTGGATGTGTATGGTTTGGCTTTGACTTTTTACTCCTTTGGCTCCCATGAATATGTACTTGTATGTACAGCTAGTAGCGTAACTAGGCGTTATTAATAGGGAGCGTAGGCCTATTAATAATTACCTACAAAGGATTTTTAAAAATGGATTGGTCTCTTTAAAAATTTTACGAAAACGGCAATTTTTTTAAGTGTAAGGTTACACGAAAAGGGAGTAATTTTTTAAATTTAAACAAAACCATATACAATTTTTCGACATTACACAAAAAAGTTTTAGTTTTTTAAAATGTATGCAAAAACATTATATACATTATATAATTTTTAAATGTACAAAAATAACGACCTATTTTTTTAAATTTTACACTAAAGCGACCGAGTTTTTTTTTAAATTTGCAAAATTAAAAACAACGCATTTTTTAATATGTTCATTGAATAGCAAAGAATTGTTTCGTAACTGACACTGGAAAATTGTAACAGGATTTTACACTTTCAATTTACACCAAAAAAGTGCCATATTTTTACAATTTACACGAAAACTTTTCAAAAGTTTTTTTTAATTTGTAGAAAAGCGATGCGGTTTTTTTAAATGATGTGAAAAAGCGAAAAGAATTTTCCAAAATGTAGCAAATCCAGTTCTTTTTAATTGATGGTTGGGGGGTTCAACTTTTTTCCAGGCCCACAGTCACAGGAAATAAAAATAGTGCGATCGCTACTGGGTAGTACTCCAAGTTGGAAATAAAGATTACCTGGAAACATGGAGCCGATTGAAACAACTTAATTACGAAACTGGAGAGTAAAGGAAAGAAGGACGGGAAATAAGCCATAAAGGGATTTGGAAAGGAAGACCTTTGCAGAGAACTGAATTGCTTTTACTTGTGGGATTGAAATATGTGTTGGAAAAGTCGAAAATGGCTTTTACTCGAACATGTCCCATTCCGGAGCAACTTCTTGGTTCTCAAGTCAAGACCTTTTTGGCAAAACAGACGACAACGAGAACGAGAACAGAACGGCTTGCTCTTTCACCTTTTATTTAGTTTCCTCTCAATATCTGTATCATGGATCAGATTATCACCATTTGGGGAAACAAAAATATTTATCTTCATATCTTCCCTGTCGTTCACATTCCATGTGTAAAACATGCTCTCTGCATTATTTTCCTATTCAAATGCTCCTTTATTTACGAGCCTGTAAACCTGTACAACGTCATATTTCCTTGATTTCACGGTGTGCGTAACAGTTTAACAGGACAGGATAGTGGTCCCATATAAACTTTCTCGTAGGAACGGAGCCAAAGCCTTGTTTTTACTAATACATGTATGCATGTATGAATGTATGTATGTGTGTATCTGAAATATTATGCTTTTGGCCTATGCTATTCACGGAAAAATCTTAATTTGCTTTTAGCACTTTGGGAAACAACTGTTTAAATAGAGTTTAGTGCCTTGCCGTTTTACTCCAGTTCTAAATGGAAATGAAAATTGCCAATTTTCTGCTCCATGTTTTGGAAAGTATACAACTTTTTGCGTATGTGTACACTATAACAACTGATACACGTAAAATCTGCAAAGTCATTTAGTATAACTTTAACGCCGTTAGGATGCATCTCAAGCCCACCTAAAGTGGAATTAAAGTGCATCTAAACGGCATCTTGCACTTCAAGAATAAAGAATTCGATGCGTTTATTATACACTTAATACGTTTCAGAGTGGTTCAAAAAAGAAATTTTGAAAAGGTTTTTGGTTGTTGAAATCAGATTGGAATGTTTCACAATACTCTAAATAAGTCATTTTTAAAAGTTTCAAAATAGTTGAAATAGGGACATTGGAAACGTTTTAAAATTGTTGAAATAAGAAAATATGAAACGTTTAAAAATTGATGAAATCTAAAATTTTGAAACGTTTCAAAAAGTCTGAAATTGGAAAATTTGAAACGTTTCAAAATTGTTGATAAAGGAAAATTTGAAACTTTTTAAAATTGTTGAAATTGGATAATTTGAAACGTTTCAAAATTGTTGAAATAAGAAAATTTGAAACGTTTCAAAATTGTTGAAATAAGAAAATTTGAAACGTTTCAAAATTGTTGAAATAAGAAAATTTGAAACGTTTCAAAATTGTTGAAATAAGAAAATTTGAAACTTTTCAAAATTGTTAAAATAGGAAAACTTGAAACCATGAAACATTGTTGAAATATAAAAATTTGAAACGTTTAAAAATTGATGAAATATAACATTTTAAAACATTTCAAAATGTCTGAAATTCAAAATTTTGAAATGTTTCAAAATTGTCAAAATAAGAAATTTTGAACGCTTATCAAAATGTGAAATATGCGGTTTAAAACTAGAATATCCGATTACTTCCCTCTGTAAAAAATACAATTTCTTTAAAACTTCGTTCCTGCTGTCGTTGCATGTTGTCAGGATCCAAAGGTTGCGTTTCGGATGAATTTTAGCTAAGCTTCAGACTACACGACTACGCTGCACCCTAACGGCGTTGTTTCTAATTATAAAAATAGGATTCGCTCTTTGTTATTACTTTCGATATGTTTGCACCAATTTTAAGATGGAAGGACATTTTAACTAATACACACAAATCTAGAAAGGAATCAGAGGAATGAGAATGTCATGGGGTAAAGCATGTTACGGATCAAGAGGCATTTTTCATGGACCTATTCCTACAAGTCAACTAGAACTGAGATACATACCTAAACTAACACAAAGAAATGGAACTGAGAACACTGATTTACTGGCGACGCTTGTTATAATTACCTTTGAGTAATAGACAGCTTTCGCTTGTGCACTCTAAAGCTTATAATTATATCACAGAAATCATGAGTTATAAGGAAAACTTGGCATCATTTCTTAATCAAGTTAAGAATAAGCAATAAGCGATATTTTCTTCGAATCCTTTCATAACTTTCTCTCATACGTATTTGTACACTGTAAAGATGGTGTCTAAAATCTAAAATGCCAAAAACCTACTCTCAATTTAAATTACTAGAAACGAAGGTAGGATGTATTTCAAACTCAAAAAATACTCATATCTAAAAAAAGTGCATCTCGCAGACGAAGATGCGTTTTTAAACCATCTTCTATCCAACAATTTCAGCTATGCTGAAATGAGAAACTTTTGAAGGTTTCAAAATCCAAGTTTCAAAATTCCAAGAATAGGCACTTTTGAAGGATTTAAAATTGTTAAAATAGACAATTTATGAAGGTTTCAAAATTTCTAAAATAGACAATTTTTGAAGGTTTCAAATTTCAAGAAATTTGAATTTTTTAAAGTTTCAAAATTATGGAAATAGAAAATTATGAAAGGTTCCCAAATTTCTTGAAGTAGGAAATTTTGAAGCATTCACATTTCTGAAACAGGAAATTTTGAAACACTTAAATTGTTAAAAAAAGGAAATACTAAAGCGTAAAAATTTTTGAAATAAAATTTCTGAAACGAGAAAAAATGGTTGAAATAAAAAATTTAAAACGCTTCAAAATTGATAAAATAGGAAATATTAAAGCATAAAAATTTTTGAATAAAAATTCTAAAACGTGCAGAATTGGTTGAAATAAAAAATTTAAAAGGCTTAAAAAGTCCTGAAATAGACAAGTTTGCATTCCAAGGTGCGACTTTAATGTAAAATTCATCGCATAGTCCAATATACGTTTTTAATGCGCTTTCGATGCATTATTTCCTCCTTTAAGATCGTTCAGTTATTATTACAGTTTACGTACTCGCGGTGTATTAGAAACTTGATAGTAAAAAGGGCTGATGTAGTCGACTTGTGTATGTATGTACAAGTAATAGGTCATGTAGTATTTGTCAGGACGTTAAAAGGAAAGTATTGAAATTGCATGTGCATCTGCACCTTCCATAATGCAAGAAAAGGAGTAAATGCACTGGAGAAATTCGTTTGTGTGCATATCTAGAAAGATGATACGATACGAAACGATGCGATATCAAATGAAACTACGATGTGTCAAAGGATAACGGAGAACAATAAGCACGTTTTAGTGTTGGTGGTTTTAAGTTATTCCCCTTGAGGCCTCTTTTCCATTTTACTATTTTCGCAGGCAGTCAGTCAGTCAGTTGAAGGCTCAATTCCAAAGCCAAAGTCAAAGCCAAAGTTGAGAAGAGTGAAGCTAAAGCCGGAGCTAAACCTCAAGTCGAACAGAAAGCTAAAGTAGGTGCCTATCTACATCCCAGTAGCGTAACTAGGCGTATTCCACATAGACATAGGCTTACAGAGGGTTTTTAAAATACACAACCAACTTTAAGATTTGCGGGAAGAAGACGCATTTTTTAAAAAAAAAATCCACAAAAAAGACGCAGTTTTTTAAAATAACACGAAAACGACACATTTTATTTAAATTTACGCCAAAAAGACGCAGTTTTTTAACTTACGTGGAAAAGGCGCAGTTTTTTAAATTTACGGGAAAAAGACGCAGTTTTTTTTTAATTTATTACGCAAAAAAAGACGCGGGTTTTTAAATAACAAGGAAATAAACGGAGCATTTTATTCTTTACGCAAAAAATACACCGCTTTTTAAAAAATCAACAGAAAAAAAGGCACCGTTTGTTTTAAAAATCTACAGAAAAAAGGCACCTTTTTTTTAATTTTCCAAAAAAAGGCACCGTGTTTTTTAAAAATCTACAGAAAAAAGGCACCTTTTTTTTAATTTTCCAAAAAAAGGCACCGTTTTTTTAAATATACAAAAAAATGCACCGTTTATTTAAAATTCCGAAAACGACTCAAGTTTTTTTTAAATTTGAACGAAAACGTCATTGGTGTTTTAAAATTTACGCGAAAAAGGTTTAGTTTTTTTTAAAATTTTCCAATAAGACAGTTTTTTTAACAATTTCCACGGAAAAGAAGCCATTTTTTGTAATTAACACTACATAAAACGCAGTTATTTTAAATCCCCTGGATCATATATCAAGATTTCCGGTCCTATAGAAAAAAATCCTGTGGGCGCTCCTGCTACATACAAAGGTACTGCAGTTCGAAGTGGTACCGGTAGAAATTTAAAAACCGTCCTTTGCACTTTCGCATCTCTTCTCAGGAATACACACGTTAGTAATTATTCGTAAAATGGAGGAAAATAATTGGAGAATAGTAAAATGATATTGAGTGAATGATGAATGATGACGATGACCGAAGGAGAATTTTGAATTGTGCAAAGTAATTTAAAGAGGTTGATCAAAGAGCATATGTTTAGTGGTGGCAATGGCAATGCAATGCAATGGCCACCAGTCCTGTTTCAACTACATTTCGTCGCAACTCAGTTCAGTCAGTCCAACATCTGTATCAGTTCAATTGAGCATGTTACTTTGAATGTCTCTCTCTCTCTCTCTTACATTTAGTTACACAAGCATGTTGTCCAAAGATCAAAGTGTGCACTTTGACTTTTCATCTTTGAAGTTAAACTAATGATCTAAAAATTTGCTTTCCACTTCTACTTCCACTTATGTACATGTCCAGGCATGGGCCCATTTCATGTTCTTCATGTACTACTTACTTGCTCTTGTATCGTATCGTAGCGTAGCGTATCGTAGCGGAACTTACAAATAAATCGTACCCACATACCCTCTACCTATTTCATATTATGTACATGCATATATACATTACCTATGTACACAGAATTTATGATTCGCTCCGGTTCTAGATTCTTCTACGCACTGGAAATGTGAATGGGAATCTGTACCGAAGTCACATTGGCATTGATGCTCATGTTGATGTTGATATTGATATTGCAACTTATCCAAGTCAAGTAGTCAAGTCAAGTCAAGTCAAGTCAAAGTGGATTGGGCGACGGAAAGAAAATTAGTATTGGTGAATGAATTTCGACTTTTGGCAGCTTTACTCTCGATTTGATTTCTGCATTTTGACCTAACCCTGGCTGTATGTACGAATACGAATTACGAATACAAGGTCTGTACTCCTCACTTCTTTTTTACCCGCCTGGCCTGGCCTCGCCTCGTACATAGTCTAGACTGTTACTGTTGGCAGTAGCGTAACTAGGCGTAGGCAAAGTAGGATACAAGGAGGGAAAACAAAGGATTTTTAAAAATACACTACGAACTTTACAATTTCAACGTAAAAGCGTAAAAATTTTCTAAATTCAAACAAAAATAACGATATTTTTTTAAAATGCTCAAAAAGACACTATTTTTAAAATTTTTATTATTCAAAATTAAATGATGCATTTTTTTAAGTTACACGCAATTGACATAGTTTTTTAAAGTTTACACGAAATGGACGTAGTTTTTTTTAAATTTACACGAAATGGACGTCGTTTTTTTAAAAGTTACATGAAATTGTTGTAGTTTTTTTAAAATTTACACGAAATAGATGCAGTTTTTTTAAATTTACACTAAATAGAAGTAGTTTGTTTTTAAAAGTTAGATGAAATCATTGTAGTTTTTTTCAAATTTACACTAAAACGAGGCGGTTTTTTTAAAATGCATCCAAAAAAGCCATTTTGCCATTTTTAAAATTACCCCGAAATAGATGCTGTTAAAAAATTCACAACCAAATCGACGTAGTTTTTAAATGCTGACGAAAATGACGCGGTTCTTTTTTAAATGTAGGAAAAGGGACGCAATTGTTTTTATAATTTACATTACATACATAAGATATAGTTTTTTTTAAATTGGACACTCAAGCTTTTTCCACACACGAACCTACAGGAACAAAAATCCTTGTGGCGCTACTGACTGTTGTGCACTTTGTTTGCCTGCGAATTGTGAAGTGAAGACGACTGTGACTGTGTCGGTGACTGTGAAGATGAAACAGCTGCCCGTACTCCCAGCCATCTGGCATGTGTTTATTTTATCACATTCTCTACTCTACTTGTGGCTGAGAATAAATTTCTTCACCCAATCCGATTCCGATATCCACTCGTTTCAAATCTATAATCTACTTGAAAAAAGAAAACAGGGAAGTGGAATTTTGAGAGAAAATTACACCGGTCATTTTACACAGAGCTGGAGTTGAGACTTGAAATGTTCATGGAAATTTCTATTTCTACATATAATTATATAGCTATAGGTGTCTCTTGTGGATGTGGATTGTGGATGTGGATGGAGCCATATGGTTCTATGTAATACATCATATCATGGATCGCGGTACGGAATGGGTTGTCATGGCATGGATTCATCCTACGGAACCTGATCAAACGGATGACCACACCATACCACACCACACCACTCACTCCTGATTTCAAGGTTCCCTTTTCCAATACATAAACTTGGAGTAGGTCTACACCCGAGCAGTCGAGTATAATTTATTTGCACAGCATACATAAAAGGGTCAAACGAAATTGCAATATGGAAGTAAATCCATCACCTTTCTCCCAACGCAACGCTTCAAAATGAGCTCGTGTACTTCACGTTCATTTTCAACTTGAAACTTGGTGCTAATCGAGCCTTTGATATGCATCCAGTTATTACCACTATTTGTTTGTTCCAGCGTTTAAACAGTTACGGCAAAGTAATTTCCTCTCCTTCTCCAAATCCTTGTTATGCTACATAGACATGTGAATTTTGGTAGAAGAAACAACTCCTACAAATTACAAATCCTTTGAATTCATATATGCATACACACATGGTCAGCCCTATGCCTAGAAACACAAAGTGGCCACTTTATAATCACACCTAGAAATGTACATACATTGTATTTATTTCGCAGTACTGATATAAGCATTTAGTTTGTCCCACGCCTCTTCCATTAATTATATTTATTTCCAGCGGTGTTTATTCCATCGCTATTTTTAAATCCCAATATTTTATGTCTATAAAATTTTCTAAGCTTCTCACTGAATCTGGTTTGGCTTCATTAGTCTAAACAGGAACGGAATTAAAGGACACATTTTATTGCGTGAAAGGGCGCAAATTTAATAACCAATAAATTATTTCTCTTGTGACTGATGACGTTGTGCAATTTTCTACTCCGCTTTTCTTCGCTTTTCGGTAATACGTACACTCGACAGATCCACATTTATCTCTGTTCTCTCACCGCAAAATAATCTCAAAAACTTGTCGAAGCAATATGTGGCGATGTACATACATATATGGCGTGGGAGGAAAGTCTCCAATGATCTACTGTAGATAATTTGCAAATTTTAATTTCTTTTAATAATTTTGTTTCAGAAGTATTAATTAATATTATTAATTGTAATAATATTAATTAATTATAATATTATTAATTGTTTCACCATTCGTAAAAAGCGTTAAAGCTTTGTTGAAAATTGAATTGCAGATTATTTTTCCACAAATAAGTTCTTTTTAGAATAAGTATGCAAAGCATAATGAGGTTCTAAAAAAGCATAAACAAGCAGAATGAGGTTTTGAAAAGCTTCAAACAGCATAATGAGCTTTCAAAAAATCGTAAAAAACCATAATGACGTTTCAAAAAAGCTTGAAAAAGTAAAATAAGTTTTCGAGAGGGATAAAAAGCACAAGAAACTTTCAAAAAAACGTACAAAAGCATAGTGACGTTTCAAAAAAGCATGAAAAAGCAAATCAAGGTTTTTTTTTAAAAAAAAGAAAACAGCATAATGAACTTTCAAAAAATCATAATTAAAACATCAAAAAAGCATTACAAATCTTAATATGGTTTTAGAAATCACTAAAAACATAACAAAGTTTCAAAAAGTGTAAGAAAGCATAATAGAGTTTCAAAAAAGTGTAAAAAAGCATAATAGAGTTTCAAAAAACTGTAAAAAGCATAATAGAGTTTCAAAAAAGTGTAAAACAGCATAATCAAGTTTCAAAAAAGTGTAAAACAGCATAATAAAGTTTCAAAAAATTAAAAAAGCATAATAAAGTTTCAGAAAAGTAAAAAAGAATAATGAGCTTTCAGAAAAAGTGTAAAAAAGTATAATAAAGTTTCAGAAAAGTGTAAAACAGCATAATAAAGTTTCAAAAAAGTGTAAAACAGCAAATTAAAATTTCAAAAAACATAAAAAAGCATAATGAGATTCCTGAAAATGCAAGGCATAAAAAACATAAATAAGCACCGGTAGATTTGAAAATAAGATTTAAAAAGGATCAAGTAAAAACTTGTCGTATTCGTATAGTCCTGTTTGAATGCTATGATCACCATGTACCACCATCAATTACCTTACTATCTATACTAATGATAACTACGTGCGAATATAATAGCATGAATATGAATGCCTTGGGTTCACTTACTGCATTTAAATCCCGTTCCATGTTCGCCCACAGTTCCTGCTCATGCTCCTTGTACACACGCTCTACATACAATACATACATAGTATGTAATCCTATGAAGCCTGACTTTGACTTGCATTCATTTCAAGTCCATAGATCATAGCCCAGATGACAGACTGACAGACTGACAAACAGACAGCTGAAGCTCAAAGGAGGGTAATTCGGTAATTGTTTGTGATCACTGCCCAAAAAAAGCGACGATAAAAGTGGCATGGACTTGTGTAAATTAAACACAAGTTTCTTCCATGCATTTTCAACGAACGAACAAACGAACGAGGGAGGAACAAAAGAAAAGAGTAATTTAATTAAGTATTAATTATTCATGGAAAATTACATGGATGATTTTCGAGTGGAAGGGAAACATGAAAGCATGAAATGAAATGCAGGACGGCATGGATATGAACGAGCTACATTTGTGCAGGGTAAAATTGCATCCGTGCAGTCATAGTCATAGTCGTAGTCATAGGCACAGGGACAATGAAAATGAAAATGAAAATGAAAATGAAAATGAAGCAAAGGCAAATGCATGTGGATAGGGAGAGAATAATTACACAGTCAAAACTGAACGTGTGATTTGAATCGTCATCGTCACTCATCTCAAATATGTGTGTATGTATATATATCTACATTATTAAAATGATGATCAGACGATCAGTTTCCCCAGTGTACTCACACCAGTATCTAACTGACACTGATCACGAAACCAACTGGGACGAAAGCAATGGCGTACATATGCATATGCAACGATAAGTTTGAATATCAGACGGCGAATCAAAATCAGGATAATTAAACAGTAGATTCTTTACGGTGCAGACACAGACACCTCAAATTAGACATGCAAGCAAGAGCGTCGAACGTTGAACGTCTACTGTCTATGTATAGTCATTATCATTTCACCTCTACCTTCACACTATCAACTACACCGAAAATCAATATTCTTTTCCTTAACCAAAAATCAAGGATTTTATCCGTCAGTCAACTCGTCAAATAAAATTACACACCAACTTAGTTTTTACTTTTTCCACACAAGTCAAGATTCAGAGCAAATTCAATAAGTCAGCTTGAAACTTCCAGCAGCGCAAATAGGCGTAGGCAACATAGGCCTACGAAGAATATTTTAAAATACATTGCAATCCTTTATACCACGAAAAATACACGAAAAAAAGTTGCATTTTTAAAAAATTCACTAAAAAACAACGCAGTTTTTTTATCAATTTAAACAAAAAAGACAAAAGATTTTTAAATTAGCACAAAAACGATGCAGTTTTTTTAAGATTTATGCTAACATGATGCGGTTTTTTACAATTAGCACAAAAAAGACAGTTAATTTAATTTTATAAGAAAACGACACAGTTTTTTTAAATCGACAAAAAATCGACGCAGTTTTTAAAATATACACGGGAAAGGGGAATTTTGTGTAAAATTTACACAAGAAAAGATACAGTTTTTTTTTTAAAAAAAATACACTGGACGATATCAAATTTTTCCATGTCTACATGAAAATAAATCCTGCCGGCGCTACTGGAAACTTCCGTGAGTACATTCCCACTTTGATACAAGTATCACTTGGCAATTCTTCCCGAGTCTGATTTAATAATTCGAGCTTCAAAATTACTGTCAAAATTATCTTCTCTCTTCGTCTTGCCAACTTGGTTTGGTCGTTGATTACTACATTCAATACGAAAGTATCCGTAGATTCTCCGCTCCGATATTCCTCCTATTTCTTTCCTGCCAAATACATACCATCATCCATACCATCACCATGCTACTTCGTAGACATCTGCAGTCTGCAGTTAATTAAAAATTAGGAGGTTCACTATTTGAAAAGATATCTCGTGATCAATGCATATACATAGTACCTGCAGTGTGGTTTGAGATTGTGACTTCCTATGCAACCGCTGAATCTCCTCTAGTCTCTCGTTATCTTGATCTTCTAGTCAATGTCAGCGTCAGCATCAATTTCAATGTCAGTGTCAGTACGTAATTATTAAATGTTAAATGTTCAATTTTCCGCCTCTGAAATTAACATGGGAAAACTGCATTGGATTGGATTTGAATCTACGTGGCTGGATTATTTACATACCTTCCTAACTATTAATTATCTACCTCAATTTTCTCAGCATTGGATTGGATTGGCAAAGTAATTGCATTTATGTATAGATTCGTATAATTATTAATGACATTTAGTTTTTGAAATTTTGCAGTTTCGCAATTTTCCACCGAGGGATTTGATAAGCTATCTCTAGCAATCTACTTAACAGTAGTATACATAGATAGGACCAATAGATAAAGCAGTTACATTTATACGTCGTTAGAAACAAGTAGAGCTCCATTTAATAGTAGATACCGTGGTACATATGTCCCTAACACAATAATATGAACTTATATTGGTTGCAATAATTACGCCCGTTGAATAATTATTCAAATTATCCTATCACGTTACGGTGATTGAATAATAACTAACATTCTACATGTAATTAAACGTTTTACAGAGAGTCAGATAAAATCACTTATTATCCACCGTCTAGAGCGGGAGATAACAGGAAAATAAAAGATATGAATATGATTCTGGGGTTAAATCAACATGAATTTGGCTAAGTAATTGACATGGGGCTTATTTGCTTCACCCACGTGTGCATTTTCTTTCCTCTTGTGCTTGTAAAAGTTGACATACGCAGTAGCGAAAATTCAGTAGAATTTTTTTCGTGCAGGCCTGAAAAAAAATTGGGATCGTTAGTGTAAAATTTTAAAAAACTAAATCTTTTCTGGTGTCAATTATAAAAAAGGAGCATTTTTTTAAATGTACACAAAAAAAAGACGCAGATTTTTTAAACTTAAAAAAATACGCGCCTTTTTTTAAAATTTACACGAAAGAAGCGCAGTATTTTTAAAACTTCCTGAAAAACGACGCGCGCTTTTTAAAATTTACTCGAAAAAAGTACAGTATTTTTAAACTTTCACGAAAATGACGTGTGCTTTTTTTTAAAGTTATACGAAAAAGACACCTCTTTTAGAATTTTTTTTAGAAAAAAGGCTCATTTTTAAAAATTTATACGGAATAGATTCAATTTTTTTTATAATTGACGTCACATAATATGCATTTTTTTAAAATTTTACACCGTATGATCCCAAGGAGATTTTTCCAGACCTGCAGAAAAAAATATCCTGCGTGCGCTATGCTACTGGAAGGAAACCAGGTATACTAATGTATTATTGTAATAAATAATGAATTTCAATTGGAATTGTAAGAGTGCAGTGTAGTTTAGCCGAAAACTGCTAATATGTACACAAGTATCTAAAGAAGTGAATGACAAGACACAAAAAATGGAAAGTGCCTCCCTACACATATCCTGTTGGTTTTTTCTACCTGGATAATCTTGATAAAGAGATTGTGAAAAGGAAAACGAGAGCCTAATGGATATTGGAGGAAATGGACGGGGTCGGAGTGACAGTGCGGTGTGAGTTGAAGAAAAAATTCTCCATGTATGTACCTACCTACATTTAGGTGCACAGGAGTATGTTTTGTGCGACACTCACGTGGTTTTTCCACCCGGCGTACCATCTCTCTGTGACTCTCTCTCTCTCTCTCTCTCTGCCTGACTCTCTGTTTACATGGTAGAATAGTATTGTGCAGAAAGTGAGTAAATAGTGTATAGATTGTGAGGGAAAGTGAAGTGAGCAGATGCACTTGTAGAATTTCAACAATATAAGTATCTCTTGGAGTAAATAAATGGGTACATATGTACACATCTCCGTTTGCTGAGAATCCTTGCTCCTATCCCCCACTCCCACTGCACTGCACTGTACCGTACTGTACTGTTCCTGGCCTCGCTCTTTCCTTCTTTCCTTCCTTCCTTCCATCAAGATGAGATGAGATGAGTCGATGCTGATGCTGATGCTGATGCGATGGATTGATGAAAGTTGAAACATAATGGGGAAAGCATATAATGGTATCTTGATACATAAAGTAGACACATTACGACTCCTACCTTTTGACCGACCAGTGGCAATGCCAATTCCAATCCAATACAACACAACACAATCCAATCCAATGCAATGCTAGCTCCAAGTACAATGTGTGTTTGTTGTGTACTATCACGATACGATCCTGTTTCCGTTTCCAAAAAGTGCAAGTACCTATGCATGGTGAGACCATTCTTATCTCTTATCATGTAGCTCCAGAAAGAGCTGGAAGTGAAAGTGGTGTGGTGCAAGTAGTGGAAGTGGATGCTACCGTAGTTTCTGTATAAAACTACCTACTACTGCAGTGGATCAAATACATGGACTGACTAGTGAGAAGCGTAGGCAGGAGTAGGAGCTGGTGATGGTGGAAGGGAAAGGAAAGGAAAGGAAAGGAGTGTAGGAACTAAAGTTACACATGTTCATATTTACATGAGATTCCCTTTGGGACGGGATCTCTGTCGGCAAAGACGCGATGCGATGATCTTGCTCGGGTTCTCTTTGATGTCTTCCAGTTGCAGCAGAGCAGCTCGAGCCGCTCTTCCAAACTCGAGCTTTTGCTCTCACTTTAGAGCCGCCTGTATATAATCCGTCCTCGTCTATCGCCATCGCCATCGCCATCGTCATCGTCATCGTCATCTTCATCCAACTTGGCTTGGCTCGGATGGTTTCATCTGAATGTTATGTTGTACTTGCTACTCCACGCTGTCACTATGGGAGCTTCATACTTTCCCCATGGGAGGATCACATTTCTAACTTTTCCCTCTTATCATATCACAAATGATATCGTCTTCGTCGTTCTCCTTCTCCTTCTAGTCCTCGTCCTCGTCCTCGTCCTCGTCCTATCCCTCATCCTTGTCCTGGTCCTGGTCCTGGTCCTGGTCCTAGTCCTAGTCCTAGTCGTCTTTCAACCTGCTACAGAACATCTAGAGAATCGGCAGTGGCAGCAGCAACGGCAACGGCAACGACAACGACAACGACAACGACAACGGCAATCGCAACGGCAATGGAAACAGTAGTAGCAAATTCAACACGCTACAGATATACAGTAAAGTGTTCCATACATAAAAACAGCCTCACCACAGAATGCAATGGCATATGCTATTCTCTAACTGGAGTATTATGAGATTGCTCCTACTCCCGTTCTCCTATTCCCGTATCTTCGACTTTCCGTCGACTCTTCCTCCACAGAGGAAACCAAGAGTGATAATAGCGAGAGTAACTCCGCAACCCTCTTACCCAACCATCCAACACCAACACCAACACCCCAACTTGTTCAACACACAATCCAACACCACAAATTATAATCAATTATCATACAATTTGTCTATTTCTACATGCTCAGCATCCCTATTCAATCTTGCCTTCCTGCTCCCCTCGGGTTCTCTCCTCCTCATCGTCAGTCAAGCTGTGGATCAACTTAAGTCTTCTCATCCACATGGGCCCAGCGGATGTTTCATACTGGAAATGGAACATGGTAATCATCTTAGATGAGGACGAGGCAAAGACCAAAGGATTCCAGGAGCTACATATTCTCCTCGAATTTTAGTTAAGCTGGAATTGAATTGGATTGGTAGTGGATTGGTAGCATGCTCTCGTAGCACTGTGTAATATCCATCCTGTCTTCTTGTAGTTGTAGTTGTAGTTGTAGTTGTAAGTTGTAAGACAGTGGCTTATTATGAATGTGTAGTATGCTACGCGGTTCTATGCTCTCTGCAAAATATGTGTCAACGAGTTAAGTACTTCCTATGTATCTTCATATTGTAGGAGCAACATTCAAGTTAAATTGTTATAGCACCTCCTCTGAAACTAATCTGCGTAGGTGAATATGCATGTGTATATGTTTATATATTAAATGGAGCTGTAGCTGTGGGAAGAGCTAACTGGATAAGTATTGGATTTTAATCTCACGATCAGAGCCGTTGTTCATTACTACGTAGAAAGTGAGTTGTGGCTAACGATAAGACTGTGTCAACAAATTATAGTAAGGCTAAGCAATTCCTTCCAGTAAACGTTATTCAAGCTGTAGCAATTCCTCCAAAGAATCATTACATTACATTACAAAGGTGTAACCGTAGCGTGTAACATCTTATAATAATAACAGATGCAATATGTAATCAACTATTCGGCTTAAATTGCAACCAAAAATTTATTGAATTTCCTGAAGAACTTAACTTCATTTTCAACTTTGCAACTTTCAGAAAGTTGAAGAAGAAAGGGATGACAATTTCTAGATTTTATTCTCCCATGTTAAGTCCCAGAAAAAAATACAATTTTTTTGAATTCTGAAAATATCTATGGTTTTTTTGCAGCTTGAAGAAAATCGAAGGCAAAAAATTAAAAATAAGACTTCAAAATATAAAAAAGCAATGTTTTTTTGTGCAAAGTTCAAAAACTGCAGCTGTTTTTGTGTAAATTAAAAAATTTGCGTATATTTTGTGTAAGTTTAAAAAACGGCGTCTTTTTTGTGTAAATTTTAAAAAAAATGCGCCTTTTTTGTGTAAGTTTAAAAAACGGCGTCTTTTTTGTGCAAAATTTAAAAAACTACACCGTTTTTGTGCAAATATAATAAACTGCGTCTTTTTCTCGTTTAACAAAATTTTAAAATTGTAAGTGGTGCTTTTACAGTATAAGGCATTGCAGTATTTCTTAGCTCGTATCAAAAACTAAGCTAACTTTACCCGACTTGAATTGAAAACTGGGTTATTTTCCGAATTAAATCAACCATTCGATTTATTATTACTGGAGTTTTATAATATACATACCTAAATATACAGATGGATTTGCAATCTCTCTGAAGAAATTGAAGTGAAAGAATTATACGTGGGTATAAGGTCAATGTCGCGCATCAGCTGGAGATGATTGAAGGAAGCTCGCTCATCTCATCTCATCTCATCCCATACCTTTCTAATGTATGGAGGAGCACAATGCACAATACAAATATGACGTTTTTCTATTCATCTTCCTTCCGTCTCCTTCCTCTTCCTTTCGTTTCGTTTCGTCACAGTCGTCTCTTTTTTCCTTTCATTCTTTTTCACTTAGCAATGACAATAATGCTATTGTGGTTTGCTCATACGTGAAATGACTAGTTGCGTATGCAATCAATTATTACTAGGACAAGATAAGGAAGGCTAACGAGTTCCAAGTAATGATACTGAATATATGTGTACCTACCTATACCTTTATAATAATATACATACATACATATACATAGTCACAGTAGTGTTAAAAGTGTCGGGAGTCTAAGTAAGTTGATGAGATCAAGAGGATGATATGGTGAGTGGTGAGGTAGACGTAGAGGTGCCTATAAAGTATGTATATACCTACAGATTAACTCAACTGCATACAGACAAGCAAGAAGAAGCAGAAGCCAAGGAAAGAGACTAAAGCAAATGTGAAAAGGGGAAGGAGAAGCAGAAGCTGGAGAGTTTACGGAGGAAGAAAGGTGAAATAATGTGATCAACTGTCAATGAACTGTTACAAGCGTTGGAATTTCCTAAATCGGCATGTATAAGTAAGTTAGTTAGGATTAGGTTTGCTAAGCGAAAGACGACGACGAGGACGAGGACGAAGACGAAGACGACGAGTGAAGGGAATGAGGAAACATGTTAAAAGCGGAATCATTGGGAGGGGATGGAAACGTAAACGAAAGGTAAGGAAGGAAAGGAAGGAAAGGAAAGGACAGAGAATGGGGAAATGGAAGGGAGTTTAGAGAAAAGAGAGAGAGAGAGAGAGAGAGAGAGAGACTCTTGGGTTCCAAGTTATTTTCTGTAATGTTCAAAAGGGGAATGGGAGCCATTTAAGGTAATCTTAATTGCGTTAGTTTGAAGTCAGCTCGTTCAGCTGTAAAATGATTTCTCCGGTTGTTCCTTAACACCAGCTATTTCTTGGGTACAAAAGACAAGTTTTCAACCAACCCCCGCATTTACTTCTTCTCTTTTCACTTTCACTTCTTTTTACCTCCATTTCCATCATTCATTCTCCATAGGTTTGCATTTGTTCCGGTTCTAATAGTAACTTCTCCTTCGTCTTCGTCTCCCTCTCTTTCACTCTCCATTTTCTATCAACTCTACATAGTCCACAGTTCTACAGATAGCACTTTGCACTCTACAGTATTCCCATTCCACGTGTCCTTCCATACCAACACCAACCAACGCCAACCTTGGATTTTCCAATGTACCAATTATGTATGTTGTAATACACATAGCTACTACTATGTGCTACTGCAGCACCAGTGTGTAGTACTACCAATTCTCATCTTTCTCTTGCCCTAGATGCTCATTTCCTCAACCAGTAGCGATCCTAGGAACACTTACCGAACAGGCGGCTTTTATAAAACTTCAAAACAAGCAAAACATGTCTACTTTTTGCGTAAATTTAAAAAACGATGCATGTTTTCTGTGTAAATTTAAAAAACACTGCGTCTTTTTGTGAAAATTGTTAATAAAGTGCGTCTTTTTTGTGCAAATTTAAAAAAAACTGCGTCTTTTTCTCGTTTAAAAATTGTAAAAATTGATTGTAAAAAATTGTAAATGGTTGTAAAAAATGTGAAAGATGCTTTTACTAATATAAGGATTTTTCAAACTATGGCTTAAATCCCACACAGGTTAGAGCCTGCCCGCCTTCACCTATCCCCAGAATCGCTACTACTACAACTCAACTAGATACATTAGGTGCATTATGTCCCTTTGGTGCAACCTACATACACCTACCTTTATACTACTAGTACTACTAGTAAACACCCACCATGTAAGAGCCCGGAGCTACAGCAGAAGTACAAGTATAAATACACATGTGAGTATATTAGTAGTTGAATACACAAAAGTTACCTAATATCAATAGGTGTCTTTGGTACTTGCTCCAAAAATGTCAAGTCGTAGTCACAAGTTCTCGACAAGTACAGATGGATTAATAAATCAATATTTCTAAAAAAAAGTAAAACAGATGTCTTATGGTAGGCTAGTACTTGGGATGGAACAAGGTTGTTTGCTCATTCCAAAGGCGTGTAAACAGAGTATTTTGCACACTTTAAAAGATGACTGGAATAGAGCACTTGAAGTTTGCACGAAAATGTAGATAAGATACGTCCCAGCTTTCCCGTCAACATCAACATCAACATCAACAATACTACAGTCTACAGTACAGTATAAGGGTAATGGGAAGCGTCGTAGTCGTAGTCGTAGTCATCTCCCAGTATATTAGGTATGAAGGTAGGTACCTTTTGCCGGAGTCTAGTCTAGTCTAGTCTGTCTAGTGCAAGCACCTGATACTCGTCTTCGTCTCTCCTGTGACTGTGACCGTTTGGGCGTCGTGAGACTAACTGTCTGTCTGCTTGCGTAGGAGATGAGGAGATGAGAGAGTGGAGGACGTGTACGTGTTGACAGTGGAGAAACAGCGAGTGAGAGGGAACTCTTGGATGCATAAGGTGATGGTAAGGTTAGGGATGGTGCTAGTGATGGGACTGACGATGAGAGCAGACCGTAGTATGAATACATACATACATATATACGCGAAAAAGCTGTGGACTTTGTACAGGATAAAATAAAATGGTAAATGGCAGGAGAGAGGAAGACAGACAGACATTATCTCATCAAAGTTGGTGAAAATGTTGAATGCTGAATAAGGAAGTTGTTGGGTCGGAAGTCTTTTATGATGAGACGGAAAACTTTAAAGGACGTTAATATTAAATATGCGCTCTTTATTCTATATGCATGTACTCCTTGTCTCTGTAGTTTGCATATTTTTACATGGCTCCATAGTTTTAAGTCGTAAGTCGAAAGTCGATAATGGCAAGGCAAGGGAAGTCAAGACATCGCATTCCATGGTATACTATGGTATACTATGGTATGGTATACTATGATATGGTATGGTATGATATGGTGAGTCTAAAAGGAGGAAGGAAGTAGCACTCAAAAGTCAAAAGAAAGTGGCACAAGCCATACTATGGCAACAAGACTTCTTACCCCTGCATTTATGATTATCCTACGATAATCAGAAAAATTAAATTTCACTCACTTGCCATAGGCAAAAAAGAAAGAAAGAAGAAAGTCTAACGCATGGAAATGAGAAAATATATACCAAGTACGAGTACGAGGAGCTCATCCCATCCTCCTTCGTTTCCTCTTCATCCTTTATCCTACACTAGTTTTTCTTTCGTCTATAGTAGTGTCAAAATTTTATTCAGTCAGAGTGTGAGCAAAGTCAAAATTACATCCATTAGCACTGTATCAACTTACGCCAACATGAAATGTTGAGACAATGTAAGAGTTTTTTTTCAAAAAAGACATAACATCTAAAAGGCAATTTTAATTACATTTTAGCCTTAAAAGGAATTTTTAGATGGGTAATGTATTTCTAGACACTGGTATGTTTGTTTTGTATGTGGGTAGTTTGAAATAGAGTGTAGAGTGTAGACTTTTTTCAGTAAATTGAAGTTACTAAATTTCTAACTCAATATCAAGTTTTTTTATACTTTAGAGGATGAAGATTATGCTTTGACGACGAAATCGGAATTTTTCCAAGGGGGGCTGGATGTATTATGGGTGTCTAACACATTAATAATCAATACATTTTCAGCAATTTTGTTACCCTAAAACTTCTTAAATAATAAAGATGATCTTAAATCTTGGTATAATTTTATTGCATAAGCTTTTATGGCTTTAGAAAGGTTTCTAAAAATTTCCAGTGAGCGTACGAAAGCTTGAAATTTAATAAGATTAAATTGCTATCCACTACTCCATATTTGATTTATCATTAGGTTTACAATTCATTAAGGATTCCATTAGCCAGAAAGGGGTTCATAAAATACCGTAAAACTTTAAATAAGGGCCTGCCTCCTTGTGTATTAAATCCCATGCTTAATCATTACGACGGCCGGGGAGGAAAGTCAATATTTACACTGTTATTTGGGACTCGTAATACAAGTTTTACGGTAATATCAAGTTTAATGTACGTTACTAGGCTATTAGGTCTCTCGTAAAAAAAACGTCTGTACTGTTCTGTTCTATCAAACTATTTTTTACAAATGGTCGTATGATTACATGTAAATTGCTTCTTACTGTGAGAATAAGTGGGCATTTTTCCGGGATTCTGGATTCCCACTATTTCTCCAAAAAAGTTAATAATTATTTGAGTCCCATTTATAAGGACTGGGAGTCGAATTTTTGCACGAAATTTTGATAATTCTGAACCATCATTTTTTCCTGTGCAATGGCTGTGCTTGCTGTACAGTTGCAAGGTTTTGGTTTTTCCTAGGTAAAAGTCCAGAGAAAAAATAAATCCAAGTTCAGTACAGAACGGCCACTCCTGTGTTCCATCTGTCGGTTGAAGTTGAAAAGTAGCAACTACTGGAGCATCGAGTTTGGTTGGCTTGGCATTTGGCATAGGTACCTGTCACCTGTAGGAATATACACTAAAATAGTATTGTTAGCTATGAAGTCTCATTAAGTATGGTATAATCATTAAAACTATGTTGCTATGACAGCGTTCACGGCTAAATTTTCTGACCTAGCGCGCATATGGATTTATAGATTAATGTGGTTACGCTGGCAACGAGGAACTACAGGCAGAGCTTGTATCGTCGTAAACTAAAATACTCGCATGGTACACATTTTTTTAAAGTTTTTTCAACGGCTGTTCTGTAAGCCGCCGGGTGCTATGGTTAGGATAAGATTATAAGATTTGTTACAAGTTTATTAATTCACGAGGTGTCTGCAACAATAATTTCTTACTAGTTTTTCATATTCACAAGACATAAACAAACAACTTCCAATAAATTAAATTGGATTCGCGAAAAAAGTTTGTGCTAGGTGCTAGCCCTGCAAAGTAAAAGTACTAAGACCTTTTATGAAAAACTTACTTACCTATGTTAACTTATACAGTATGAGGCATGAGGCTGTAAATTTTCTCTCCCTGATGTGAAGTTTTGGTGTAAGGGGATAAAAGGGGAAAGGGGATATAAGGGGAAGGGGGGGTTATAGGGAAATAGGGACAAGCCAAGCTAAAGCCAAAGCCACAGCAAAGCCACACTTCAGTAAGTGTATCGAGTCGCGCCAAATTATTGCCGTCCACCAATCAACGCTCAAACCATTCCTGTATCGAATTCAACCAATAACCAAACCACCACAAACCACAATACCACATCCTACACCGTAAAAAAATATCATAGTAGAATCACCGGTAAACAAATAATAGCTCTATGTTCTATCTATTAATCGTAACAAGCAACTTGGTAAATTTTTTAATTTTTCAGGGCGAGATTTCCGGCAAAATGTTTGTTACCATTACCGATGCATCTCTTAATATTCAAAGGCAACTGTGATCGATTTAACTTAAATGTTTACAAAAGATTCTATTACACATAAGTTTACAGGAAAATAGATTACCTTTAATAGATGTGATGTAAGGATGCAACTATTATCCAGTATGATGCAATTATTAGTTAACAGTTTCTGTAATGAAATTTAACCGGTTTACGGACAAGATTATAATTATCTCTTTGTTTCACTCTTCGTTGTTTATTTGTACAAGCCATTACCTAAAAAAAATTATATACTTTTTATAACCTACAGAAACTTTAATTCGTCATTACTATTTAACCGCCTTGCATTTTGAACTGGGCAGATTAACGGGGCCGGAAAATTGGTCTCCCTGTTTTAATTTTGAGCGAAAAGGTCAAAAGACGTTATTTTTCAAAAAATAGCTTTCCAAATGAACCACCATATCATTATCATTGCATGAACATCATGAACCATCTTCAGCCTACCCTATAGCATATAGGAGTAAACCAGTAATAATTTATCATTATTGTTTCAGTGGTTGGTGGTGGTGCGAGTAGACTTTTTGGGAATGTTAATTGTTTAGAAACTACAAAATGGGGGATCCCGAAGTAAAGGAAAACATAGCGAAAGAGGAAGTAAAAGGAGGGGAAACGACCACCACAACAAGTGGAGGAGAAACAACCACGGGGGAGACAACTACTGGTGACACAACTACTGGTGCGACCACAGATACTAACACTGAAACCGAGACAAAAACGGAATCTAAGGGTAACTTCATCATCGTCAATTTCAAAATTAGAATAAATCGGAAATTATTTTATACGCCGATGCCTCCACATATTG
This sequence comes from Ptenothrix huangshanensis, assembly GCA_036851915.1. Taxonomy (NCBI): domain Eukaryota; kingdom Metazoa; phylum Arthropoda; class Collembola; order Symphypleona; family Dicyrtomidae; genus Ptenothrix; species Ptenothrix huangshanensis. The sequence goes on along the minus strand of JAAXYX010000536.1, from coordinate 575 downwards.
ATTATTAACTATAAATAAATAAATCATAATAAACTATTTTGACTACTCTTGTAATTTTACCTGATTTAGAATTAAGATTTAATGTACACCAAATTTTCTTTCTCAATGTGTACTATTAATTTGCTTAAAATCTCTAATCATAATCATCATAATCGCCTCTAATTAATAATCCCTGCAGTTATCTGATCTGATTCACTTTTTGATTTTACTTTACACAGGGTCAAAGAAAAAAGGTAAAAAGGGGAAAAAGGGCGGTTCAAAGGGTAAAAAGAGGAAGGGCAAAAGGAAGAAGAAGAAGAAGAAGGGTAAGAAAGGGAAAAAAGGAAAAAAGAAGAAGGGAAAGAAAGGAGCTGATACTACTGAGAGTGAAGGTGAAAGCAAACCCGAGTATACAGATGAAGATGTGTCTCGGTAAATTCTAATAACTTGCTTAAATACTTACATAGAAAATAATCGGAACAAATTACCTTTAACCGGGCCAATTTTTTTTCGTTTTTTTACATTCCATTAGACTCAGTTTTTCATGCTGATTCTAAATATGTCATTGGTTTTTGTCGCTCACTTACAGGAGCCGA
>JAAXYX010000535.1:0-36391 GCA_036851915.1 Ptenothrix huangshanensis | reverse complement strand
GGGCACGAGATAAAATGGCAGAAATGACATGGGATGTCAAGGGGTGTTATCAAAGAAGTGATGATACTAAATGACAACATTTAAACATTTATAAATTAAACATACCTACATATATCAGACCAAATGTTTTTGTTCCTCTTTCGAGCTTTTGTCGTTGAGGTGTTCAGAACTTTCAGTATTTTGGTCGGCGGTCGACTTGTTATCATCTTTTGTCCGGATACCCAAAAATATTCCCCAAGAACCACAATGATGAACTCAAAAGGAACTAAAACGCATGTAAACATCAAAAATCGGAAATTCTTTAAATATTGTCAAAAATGCACTCAAAATCGGAAACGTTTTCATTTAATGAAGTGACCTGACGATCACAAAAATGCAGTGCTGTTACTTTTTACAGTGCACTTTTTGTACTTCTTAATCAACAACAACATAACATAAGCATTGCAGGTATCAGTGGATATTTCAAGTAAAAACTTTGCGAAGAACAATAATAATACTAATTCGTTCACAGTGAGCACAATTGGCATATTACAATATTAGCGTCTTCTTGATCGGGTCGGGAGGGTGTAAAACAAAATTAATGATAACTGCTGAAGAGGAGGGGTGGTAACAAATCGTCAAAATTCAAATGACATAATTTTTGCAAGCTTCCTTTATTTGCGTCACTGTTGACTTTAACTTGAATCTCGATGCATCAGTGAGCAACAGATACGAGCTTTTGGAAATTCCTTTCAACTCAAGACAAAACAAAGTAACTAACAGAAAGACAAGAAAAGGGAAGCCAAGCCAAATCAGTTAAAATCACGTCAAAATCAAGTCAATAAGTCAAGCCAAGAGACGTTAATTGTCAAGTCAACGTCAACGTCACAATCACAAAAGTCAGCTGTTAGCTCTTGTAAATTAGCTAATTTCTTTGGCCACAGCTTAAATTATGCAAGGCAAGGATGCAGTCGATTTACGCGTCATTTTTATAAGGTATATCATACCATATTAGCGTATAATATATGCTAATGTAATTGCTATATGGTATGGTGATACGCAATGCAGTCGTCGTTGGAATCGTAATGTGGCTAGAGCTATTAGAATTGTCCCAATCAGAAGCAGAAGAAAATGAAACAAACAGAAACGAGCAAAGTGGTAGTTTGGGGAACCTACTGTCGTAGTTGTATCCTCCACGGCTTCTCGCCTTACACACCTTGCGATTAGGCCAGGCCAGGTATAACATCTATATATCAAAGCAGATAATTATAGAGCACACACGGTACAATTTGCAATAATTAAATCTGAAATTTAAATAGGCAAGGAATTACTTCATACGGTAAACGACGCAGATTACTTCTACAAGATGTCTTTATTACCCTCACCCCTTTGTTTTCTGTTCATTCTAATTAATTTGCTTGTAAAATGGTCAAATGTTTATAATTACCCAGATACAAAACAGACGCTACTTTTCAATTGTATACATATATTTCGCTTCCATACTAGCTGTCTGTAATTGCGCGTAGGTACTTACTAGTACTATCTCATATGTACATGAAGATAGTTCTATCGTATTCCTATCGCTCCTTTAATCTCTACACTACGTACCTATGTATTTGTACATAGGATTTTTACAACTCACATCCACACACAATACGATAGTACACAAGGTTGGTCGTCAACCTCATGGGTCAATGCTTACAGAATCAAAATGAATATGTAATAATCCTCAAGCATAAAATTTTAATAAAAAATTTAAATTGAAAACAGCTAAACTAGGAATTGTTCGACAATCTCTGCGACTATACGACTATCACTATCACTACAGTCCAGTCGCGTCCATTTATTTCCTCGGAAAGTGAGCACGGCATGAACGACATTGAAATTGGAATTTTATTGTAATAAAAATAATCGAGCGAGGAGGTGCCGTAGTCTCATTACAGTGGGTAGTTTGTATCCTGTAGTTCCTTGTCTGTTTGCGTAACGCAAAACGCAACGCAACGTTGCGGAGCGGCAAATCGTAAAATCATATCTCAATTTAGAATTCATAATCCTAATCTGAATCGTATCGTAATTATCTGCTCGCAGGAGCGCCACAATCATATTCGCTATCGCTGTTCGGCGGAGAAAGAGAGGGGGTTTTAGGGAGTTAATAATGCCTGGCTCTAGTACATTAGTAAGAATGAAAATATATGCTACCTAAACGCGTTTAAAAAGTCTACATAACGAAGGCAGCAAAAATATTATGTTTCAAGCCTTTTTTTAATTTTGTAAAAGTATACCTAATAATACTACAGAAAAGGTAATTGCCTACGTTTGCGCCTTGCTTATTTTTGTTTTTTCGATTTACTTCAACTGTAACTAGCATTTCAATTTCAGCTTGTCTCCCTCCTTCCTCAATTACAGTAACAATAAAACAAAAATACAAAATGTAACAATGATTATGGAATATTTGCACTGAACGGCTGAAAGCCTGACAGCGGTTGAATTTTTGGTCTTATTATTGCGATTATGCAATTGTAAAGCCATTGACGTTTATTTTCCCATTAAAGTCAGCAGTCAGAAACTGACTCAGGCAAGGTGTATTAAAATGTATTTGGCTACCACTTTTACTCAAACTATGTTCGTACCACTCCACTACACTTTCGATTATGCATGCACCTACATTATAACCGATTCCATAAACAATAATTGACATTAAAGACATGAACTCAGTTTTTATGACAACGATAAAGCCATACGGTCATTGACGAATCGCACAAGGAGCAACTGTACTACTGCCATTGACATGCAATCTATTACGTGACACCTGGTCTGACTTCCATCACTTCAGTCCGATTTTAATGCCACAACCAACGCCAGTGCACTGCATTATTTAATTGCATTCTACCTGCACATTATGTGCAATTACTACGACAACGACACTGCAGCACTCATAGTCAGTCGTGAATTCTCATGAAAAGACTAACGACAGTTTTGTATTTATTACTGTGTGGAACGATTAAGAGTTGAAATTCGAGTATAATGATGGGCTTTATAAAGAAACATTATAATAGCAATGGCCAATGGAGGTATTAGTAATAATGCAATAAGAAAAGCACGACATGGCAATGGCAGATGAATCGAATCGAATTCCGTGTTAAAATGGACACTTGGCTTCATTGCTGAGGAGGCGGACAGCAGTGCAATAACATTTAAATATCTTTAAACATTTCATAGACTCGCTCAAGGTTCAAAAGCCAACATCTTTTCCCTAGCGTTAGGTCTTTTCTGAAAGAATGCTTTGTTTTGCAATATATAAACCACCAGCGATGCTCATGACTGATGCTATGCCAATGCAATGTGCAATGGAACGAAATGAAAAAGTCAGTGGATTCTATCAATCAGTTGATGTCGATGACGACAAGGATAATTGTTGCCATATAGCAATAGTGATTATGGTAGATAGCTATATAACCCATAGTTAATTATATGCACGGTTAGGTACACCGACACTAAAGACAAACTTATTGACTATGGTTGTCGATCCCATTGTAGATATCAAAATAATAATAATGATAACAAAGCGGACTCTCAGCCCCAGCTGATCTCATCTCACCTCTCCTGGTCCCACAACAATAAGAACAAATATGCAAATCTTATCTTAAACTGTCCCCGTCAACGTCAACCACGAAGACTGGTGCATTGGATTCGTACCTGTTCATTGTAATTTTAACGAGATTGCATACTTACAAACAGAGCTTAAACCACGCAGTCATTTAAAAGATTCCTTTTCAATTCTACTTTTAAGTCGTATCATAATCATAATGTGTCAGATGAGAAGTGTGCATACTTGTGCTGTGGGAACTGAAGTAAGTAGAGGACTGAGACTGTGGGACAAGTGAAATCCACAGCCACGACCGTAGCCACATCCAGCTCTAATCGTAAATCGAATCCACAAGTTGCTTCAGGCCTTGCATAGAATTATCAAGTAAACATTTAAAAATCTAGACTATCTGCATTCTGTATGCTCCGAGAGTCTGAATTATACAAAGAAATTGAACAGAGATGGGATTGGGATGGGTATTCTCTTGTATTTGTAGGACTGTGGAGTAGTAGTGGTACAGTAGTAAGCATATGCTTTAAAAGGAGTATCTATGTTCCTAGTTATGCAGTCACACTTGTAGCCAAACAAGTGGTTTCTAAGAATTTGACAGTAGAGTGAATTTATGCGAAGGTGACCACAAAGAGGAAATCTTCCAAAAAATATTATTAGCTATAGTTTTTGTACAGGCATCTACGTGTTTGTTTCTTATTCTTTGATTGTTGGGAGTAGAATGTGCATGAAATGGATATGGGTATGCATAGACAAGGAAGATGATAAGTGTGCGTAGGTACGTACTGCCTATACTTTATGAATGAACATCACACGACCACCATCACTACCAATTCCACCAATAACCCAAATACAAGTTATTAAAGCGACTTTTTCTGTCTTATGTCTGAATATCCATGCTTGGCTACACGCGTATAGAGAACCATATCACACAGCTTGTGTCTGCGTCTGTCTGTCCGTCTGTCTGCAAGATGAGATCCTAGGAGATGAGATGTGATGCTTTTCGTCTTCATACGGACTCGCATTTCCACCTATGAGTATGTATGGTCCTTAACACATTTGTTTGTGAAACAAAGTTGCAGTTATCAGCCGAGCTTTTCTTTGAATTTCTATTCTACTGGGCTGTGTACATGCACTTAGGTAGACACATAATGCAATGTGTGTACAGGCATAGGCTTCGGTTTCTCGTTAACTTACTCTTTAGCGGATGGAAACAGGTAAGTAGAGTGCTAAATGATACCTATGTGATTAGCAGAGCCATGACTGTGCTGGGCTATACTTTAAATGCTACGGTATGGTAAGATATTGGAATTGAAGTTGGAATTGGAATTGGTGGTGTGAGGCAATGGAATTTCCACATAATGGAATAGGTACTGTATCTATAGAATAATCTTTGATACAGATATAGCTATAATTATACCTTGTGTATACCGTAGTGACTTGAAAGACAAGAGAGGCGAGACGGTGAGAGGAAACTATGGCAATGCAAAAGCACAAGCACTGACTTCGTGATATTTGGTAGACTGAAGTAATGAATATGTACACTGTGCTGTGGATATGGCTATGACCTAGCATTTGCAATTTGCTGATATTCCCTATTCACTCTTGAGTGCCACTATTGGCTTCATTTTCTTTGTTCATCCAACTAAACAGAAACTGCGAGAAGTACTTTGATTCCATAGAAGCTACAAACACAAGCATAGCAACTAAAACTACCCTCTCGCATTTACTACGCTTACGCTATAATAACCATGAGTAGTGAATGGCAATGGCTATATGAAAGACAGGCAGAAAACAGAAACTGCAAAAGTACAAAACTACCACCACCAACTGCCACCACCACCTTTTCCAATCCCAACAGCAACAGCAACAGCACCACCACTGCCACTACAACTACAACTGCCCTGACTTGCATTCACTTGGATTTTCACATTTTATTGACCAACTCGCATCAGTTTGATTGAAGACAGCAGACCGACAACAACCACTTTTCATTTTGTGTCCAACGCAATCCACCAACGCACCTAAACACATTTCACGGACTTGCTCCATTCAACTACTTCTACATCTACGTTTAAACCCGGTAAGCACTCTTTCTCTTTTCCTCCTAGTCTCAGCATTATTCATCGTTACTGTCATTTCCTCGCCAAAATCCAAACCACTTTTCATACCGCCTGCCATGCAAATTTACCAATTCTGAAATTATTATTGGATACAGAGACATTTTACTGGTAGTTAGTTCGCCTTTAGAAGTGTCTTTATTAATAAGTTACCGTTCTAGGAATAGCTGTAGAACAGGCGAGTGTTACAAATTTCAATTTTTATGAAGGTAGGCAACTTAATTTTAAAATTAGTAAGTTTTTTTCCATAATTTGAACCATAAGTAAGTAGTTGTCTGAGGTAGAAAGAGCCAAGACAAGAAAAGTCATCCTCTTAGGAAAACTACATGGAGAAATATTCAAAGTGAGTACAATGAGAATAAACGGTAAAGAAAATTGAGAGAATAGTAAATGGCTATCCTATGTAAATATATAGCGAACTGCAAATGTTCCCATCAACGCCTATGTATTCAGCTCAGCCGTTTCTTTATTTTTTGGGAGGATGAATATTCATGAGATGGTCACCCCGTCAGTCTCTTTTATTAAGTGTATAGTCTACTCAAATTTATGGCTGAAAAATGCGCAGGATCGTCTGTCGGAAGTGGATAGTGGTATCATATTTTTCTTGTGCCGAGCTACATAAGTCACATTATTTATAAATCTATATCATGTCGCATTGTTGTACTACCGAGCACTTAACGTGTGTTTTGAAAAAACAATTTGCAACCATTTTTCAAGTGGGAGCAACAAACTTGAGGAATCATCTTCGCGTATGCATCCAAGCATATTTTCCATTTTTTTCACCATGTATTTTTTATAGCCAACACTCACTTCATAATCTTTTGAGTATGTTGTTGCTATTATTTTGCCTTGTCTTTCGTTTATGGTCATCCCAATCGTTATCTGCATGGAATGCACTTTTCCACAACACTTCATATAATAGGTAGGTTCATTGCAACGGCAAGGCAAGGATGGAAGCAAAGCCAATACAAAGAAAACATAGCAGTAGTTGTACACAAGACAACGCAACGGTATCAATCACAAGGATTATTTTATGACTCGTCGTTGACGTTGACGGTAAGGTTGACGTGTAGGAGTTTTTTGATATGATTAGAGTGCCTTATAGTGTGGTATCAAGGCAAGGTAAGCTGAGGGAAACCAAGGCGAGGAGGAATGAGGAGAGGATTAAAGGACACGCAAGCTTTTTCGACGGAGGTGTAAGTTTTATTTCAATGTAAACGGCAGATGTAATGTAGTGTAAGCAAAATCAGATACCTTCGTCCTACACAACTTGATACGAGTTGCTAATGATAACAATCCCCTAATCACCGTTAGTTTCAGGATAAGCAAAACAAAGTAACTAAATCTGCTTACCTATGCTAATCTGTTGCTATGACTGGTCCTGTGCTATACTGTATAGCAAACTAGTATCATCGAATCGAGCTTATCCGGTTACTTAGTCTCATCATAAAATATTGCTAAAAAGTGCTTAAGATCTTGTAAACTGACTAAATGTAATAATCTTATCAATCAGACACCGCCTGCTAAGCCAGCACCAGCAAGCGAGTTTCCATTTCCAAGATTATAAAGTGCATTAATGAGTGTTTACCTAGAAGCGTGCATAGAGCACCTGTTCTTGCATAGGTAAAAGAGCAGATGGTGCCTCGAATTCCTTGCTCATATTTTAGAGCCAATTCATGCAAAGAAGGAAAAATCAAAGCTAAGAAACAACATCAAAATCAACGTGAGTCAGTTGGAGTTTGAAGGAGTGAGAGTAATTAGTTGGCCCACTTTTGGCTTTGGTTTTGGTTTCGGCGTTGACTTGGCATTGCCAAAAAATTCGCCAATGTGGATGTGGACTTGATGAACTTGTGCACGAAGTGGTCCTACTGCTTTGTTTGCGTACATAAGCTGAATTCATAATTACATATTCCAATGCAATCCTTTCGTCTCGTTCTAGCTCGTTATGTCGGTATACTTATGTATAGACTATAGACAAACTCATCCAATCCCATCCAATACAATCCACCTTAGTATAATTCAACGTAACGTGTCGTATCGGGATCGTGATCGTGTGTAGAACAAAAATGATGTACAGGTATAAATACAAGATGACTAGAGTTTCAATCGAACATCATAGTCGGTATAGGTAATACTACAATAATCGTACCGGTAATATATATGTCAAATGACTTTATGCCTGATTATATGATTACACACTGTAGAAATTATGAATTTAACAAATTGATATTTGGTCGTAAAGAATAAGAAAATCTTTGACCTCAATCCCCAATAAAATGCGCTCATTTTTCTCAGAGTAATATGTGAACTTGGAAGCTCGAAATGGAGTTGGAATTGGAGCCGTGGTAGATTTTGCATGAGCTTCGGCATTCCCTGCGTGAACACAACTCGTTAAGATGATTTCAGATTTTCCTCAGACCTTGACTCATAATGCTTTATACGAGGCATATTGTGTTTCAACCACACGATTGTTGCAGTCCAAGTATAGCCAAGTGTATTGTACTCCATTGATCGCATTCGTATTGCAAACCTGCCGTATTCGTGCACTTTTCCCTCTTCATTTACTCCACGCGTTTATGGAGAAAAACTTAAGGGAATTGTGAATTGTGAAGAAAATACTTGGGCAAGGGAATAAAAGTAATTAATAATAGGCTTGTTGCAGCCAGTCGTTTGCTGGTCGTACATAGATTGTGTAACTTTGACATGGATTTACTAGAAGAGAACACAAGTAGAACGACTAATACTCACATGACATGACACCTCTTTCTCATATTAAAAACTCGAGTCCTAATCATATGCAAACTATTAAATTCTAGAGGGGTACTAACAAAACCTAAATATCAAAATACAACTAAATACAGCAAGGAGCCTATTTTATTTGCTCCAAGGAAGGTTGCTTTGGTTCAAGTATTGGTGTTGATGTTGGTGTGCTTTTGTGCTCCCTTAATTACTGTAAGGAGGCTGTTGAAGGTGCAAGTGAAGCAGATAAAGACCTAAGAGTTCAGTGTGGGTTTGATGAAAGATTGGACAGTGTGAGATGTGTGGTAGTAGTGTTACTCAATCGCCGATTAGCAACCGTTAGTCGACTAAGTGAATAAACAAATCAAACAAATAAGCGTCTGTCTAATTGTCGTTGAAATTAGCCAAAATGCCGAAACGAGCTCACTTGACTGCTCTCTCTAATTTTAAGCACATTTCAGTGAGGCTCAATCACTTACCTCCGGCATGGCTTTGCTCAAGAGTGTTGCATCTAATAACAGTTTACAGAGTCTAGTTGTTTCTTGTATCGTGCAATCCCTTGAATTTTCTATGTAGCTCTTGAGTCCGGTTGCGTAAACTCTATATCTAACTAATTAACTCTAATACGCGTGTCGGCATCGGCATCGAGGATCGAAGGTAACCTGTCTCTTCTCGCATCAGTAATTCTGTTAGCAAAGCCATAACCAAAGCCAAAGTCAAGCATGAGTACTAACGATAAGCAAGTATAAATATAGGTATAAACACTTTCTAAAAACACACACAATTAGACCACTTAGACCAGTACATTGTTAAACATACTGGTTCAATTAGATCACTTTCCAACTACGGCCGTTTCAATGGTGCACGAAGTACAAACCTTGCAAATTAAAATTTGCATACAACTATTGTAAAAACGCAAACCAGAATCGGAATCAGGGCTGCGTTTCAATTGGAATTCAAAGTCAAATTCCAAATCTAATTCCAATTCCGATTCCGATTTTACTCTCTACAGCCACATTAACAATGAGTTGCAAAATTTTTGAGAAGCATTACCAGTGCTTTTGGGTAGGCCGCAGAGTAGAATCCTTGATGTACGGAATTAGATTTGGAAATTGTAGTGTATGTAAATGAGCTAAAAGCAAAAATGCTAAGCTCCATCTGCATACGAGCATGAATGGTCCCTTTCCTCTTTTCTTAGGTTAGACATGGGCTTTTGAAAGTGTAAGTGCTCAAAACTCAAGTGCAGAGCTCTTAATATTAAACGGTTAACTTTGAAACAAAAGCATTAGCTGCCCAAAAATTAGTTTTGCTTGGGTCATTCCACTCAATTCACCATTCTCTCAAATTCCGTGACTCAGCACAGAACAGAGAATAATACTGAGGCAAAAAATAGAAACGAAAATCGAAGTGTGGACGACGACGATGAGAAAGACTTTGACTTGTTGGCGGTTGATGGGGCCGAAGCCTTTGCCATATCTTCGCTTGCCTTTTGCCCTAAAGCTCGAATTGGTTTCGTTTGGTACCCACGTCTCGTCTTCCGTTTTCCTTCGTTCTTTCCGGTTCGACTGTGCAATGTGGAATGGGGCGCCGCAGTTTCGTTTCAATAAGTGCGATAAATGTACGAAAATGAAACCAAAAGCCCCACATAGGATGTCCACAGCTACTTCGTACTCCCTTACTTGTGAGAAAAGTTGGAAACTTGTGAATAATAAAGCATAAAGTTAAGGCGTGTAATTTACGGCAGGAACCTGTGTATGAATATCGTCGTGGTAAAGGGATATAACGTGGGTTTCCCTCGTACTCGAAGATTTCCTCGCAGATTGTGGATTACTAAGGAAAGGGAATTTGCTATTCATCATTTTGGTGATCAAGTGATGTTGATCACCCCATCATAGGAGGAAAGTGCTAGCACACACGTCAAGTGAAGAGTGGTGGAAAAGTGGCCAAAATACCCAAAACCAAATGCGTCTAAATGCCTTGCTGGCAGACTAGACGGGATGGCGTGCACGAAGTCGCTTCGAGACTCGAGACTACTCTACCTACATAGATGACAGGACATGATTATATGATTAGGGTTATAGGAACATGAACCCACTTTGTTTAGTTAGCGTTGTCGTTGCCGGTGCTTTGGCGTGCACTTGAAGAAGGAACAGTCCCACCGAACACCAAACAACCAACATGCCTCAGTAATGTCAACGGAACCATCAAGTGTTTCTATCATTCTATTATTAAATATAAGGAAAAGCATTGTACGTGATCATAATCAGACAGCACTAGATCACACATTTCACGTCGAACAGGCAAATACCTCGATTGTATGTTCTTGACTTGTTTTGGGGATGGTTGAGCTTCTAAACTGAAACTAGTAGGCCGCATTGTGCTTTATTGCAAGTATTATCTTTGCACACTCCTTTTTTATCCACCGGCACACTAAACTGAGAATTTGGATTGGAATTAAAATGGTAATTGCGCATTCCATGTTCACAATGCTCACGTTGTCTGCTCACTATATCTTCCGCAAACTTTATATTTATTCGACCAGAGCCAAGTACCTAAGTTAATACAACACTTTACTCGCTTCTGTCCAAATAATAAATACCTGTATTAATGACGGATGGCGAATGGGGAACGATGAAGGAACAGTGACCGCCGGAGGCACCAACAGCCTGATCGTAAAGCTGTAAACAGGCTTATTTACTTGGACACAAGCTGCGTCTTTCCCTTCCAAACTCAATCTCACAATTTCTAGACTAACCACGAATTACAAGAATGAACAAAATCCAACGCAAGGGAATTAGCGAATAGATAGTTATTGTTGTCACTGCTACAGTTATTGTTGTAACCTACCTGCGTATCCAATTTTGGCGGTTGATATTTCTGCTGATTCTTGATTGCTTCATTTTTTTTAAATTAGTTTGGGTGAAATTACCTTCTTATCCTTATGTAGGCAATTGTGCTGTCTGTAGCCTCTAACTCCCTCACTCTCACTCGGTCGGAAAACAAATCCAATCAGTACTTAAATATTATGGAGTTTGGAGAGTACTGTGATTATTGACATTATTTATTTATATTATTATTAGGGGTTTAGCTACACTACAATTGCGCACTATGAGCTTCTGCTCATTTGCATTTGCTTGTGGGAAAATGGATAATGGCAGAGGGAGGAAATGCCAAGGAAACGTCTGTCTGTACGAACCTTCATCATGTGGCTTCATTCAGGAAACACGTTCAAGTTGATGAGTAGCTGGATTTAAGGATATACTGTAGACGGCTGATATTTAGGCAGGAGATATTTATTTTCTTGAAGACTTTAGTACAGTAAGAGCACACACACAGGTGCCTACATTTCATTTTCATTAGAAAGACATTCTTTGCCTTTCAATTCATCTTCAACTTCAAAGGAAATATATTTTGCAGAAGCTTTGCTATGCAGTGAGTATGGAATTTATGTGGCACTCTACACGAAATAGGCTGTGGGAACACTCGAATCGAATTCGAACACTGTGTAGGTAATTCTAGTAATTCTGGTAATCCAAGCTACACTTTAATCATGGTAATCACGCGACAATCAACAAGAGTTAGTGTACGCACACGTGTCAATTCATTCCTCTGAATGAATGTTGAATCTGAGGTTGATGGTGATGGTGATGTTGATGCCGTTGATGGCAATAATTGAGAATTGAGAAGTTCATAATAAGTAATTTAGCAACTTTCTGGTTTTTGCTTTCTAAAAAGTAATACAACAATAATATTCAATTCTTAGCAAATAGTTGCCACAAAGAGTTACAAGTGTCTGTAGGATGATTCGCATTATAGCATACCATTCCATTTGCATCCATTATGCTGTTCATCATTTGAATAATAGATATTTGAAAATTTGAAATTGAATCTTGTCTGTAGGAAATTGCCTGTGCATCTTTATTTGTGCAGGTAATTCTAGGTTTCCGAGAATCCTGTGATGTTTGTGCTTGTGATGATATCATACACATCCTTGGTCTCGTCTCGTCCACATTCATGCAATTATGATTTCCTGTTAGGGTTTGTGGTGTGACGACGATGATGGCCCCATAGTATTTGTGTGTTTAATATTTAAATTGTGTGTTTGCAATTTAAAGTTTTTTCTTCAAAGTAGAATGTTTGTATTAGCGTTTTTGTAATTGCATTGACGAATAAGTAGTGCTACAAAATAATGACGAAAAGTGTAGGTCAAGTCGAAGTCAAAAGTCCAACTCTAAACCAATAATTACCGTATGAATGAATTTTAAACCAGCAAACAAGCACCAATTAACTGCATTCAGTTTGCATGTGATGCACTTATAGCAATAGCATCGTCACATTTAAATCACCAGGACTTACCAATTTACTTTACTAGTCGACCAAAGCTGGCATTATCGAGTATAATTACTTAATGAAAATTTATTGCATCGTCACACTTAAGTCTACATTATACCAGGTATAATATTACATATACTTTTGGATTGCACCTTTTGCACGATATACTGTCACTGTCTTTCCATGTTGAGCAATTAAATATACATAGCCAAGTTTGTGATGAGGATGCATTTGATACAGGATCTGCATTCTCCTCCGGCTCCCCGTCGTTGTCATCTTGTTGTTCTAGAATGCCGTCCGTTGGACTTGCCTAGAGATTCATCATCGTCATCTCATTAGAAAGGATAATCCGCCTATTCATTTAAATCATATTCCTTACCTTACTTACTTAATTACAGCTTTATTTTTACTGCCCTAGAGCAATGCAAAAGATACATACGCTGTGCATGTCTAAAAGGAACATACATCAATTACGATACAATACATCCGTAAATTACTCGTACTTTTTGGTCAATACATTTCTAGTTAGATTTCTATGCCATTCCATTATTCCATTCCATTTACATCTCACATTCAAATTCAACTGAGACAGTCTGGGTCTAAAGTTGTGAGAAGGTGATCATGATCGGGATATCAGAGAGAGGCACAGAAACGCCAAGTCAAGCCTGGCCAAGTGATGACGACGTTAACAAAGTGCCAACTTTTAATATTCTCTATTCTGTGTTTTTACAAAAGACAGAATAAATGATCAATGTCATTGTGACCTACAGCCAGCTCATCAATTAATGGATGATGACACCGTTGCTAGTCATATTCCTTCCACTATACCACCACCACTCCGGCACCGAAAGCAACAACTTATAGTGACCATGAAAGATGAAAGAAACAGAAAAAAACATAAAATTCTCTTTCTATTATTCGAATTTGAATTAATGACTTGATGACGACGGAAAGGAAAGGGAAGAATAGGGTTGTCTTTGTATGTTATATGAAGAATTGAGAGAATGACAGAGACATCCAAGAGTCAGTCAATTTATTTAATGGAAACACAGGCGCATGTGTGTATCTATGTGTACATCACTATGACTAGGTGTATGAAAGGCAGACGAGTTGCAAAATAATATTTGCAAAGTGAACTACAAGGAAAAATTGAAAAGACAAGAAAATACAAGACAGGAAGGACAGTTGGAATTCGCAGTTGTAAAGCCAAAGATAATAATTCCGCTGATATATATTTTATATCTGATGCTTCAAGCTCCTTCCTTTGTTCACTCATTTGTTTGCTCTTATTTATTTTCTCTGTCTTCCCATTCATTACTATCAATGGCTACATCTACAATCATATCTCTGTCCATCTGTAGAACAAGTGAGTACGTAAGTTTGTATTCCGTGGCTGTAGTTAGTGTCAGAAGTAATCAGGTACATATATGTACATACGTGGACGACAGAAATTGCATCAGTTTGCAAGGCTTTTACTGTAGAAACTCAGACCTACAGAAATGTTTACGGTTACGGTTACGGTTGTCACCATTAAAAGTGTCAAGAAGACCGAACCCAGTGACGACAATAATGGTGCAAAGGAATACAATGCTATAGAACAAAACTGTATATCGACAGCGATGCAATGCAATAATGGACTGCAATGTAATATTGGAGCAACTGCCGGTGCTGGTTCGCCGTNGTTTACGGTTACGGTTACGGTTGTCACCATTAAAAGTGTCAAGAAGACCGAACCGAGTGACGACAATAATGGTGCAAAGGAATACAATGCTATAGAACAAAACTGTATATCGACAGCGATGCAATGCAATAATGGACTGCAATGTAATATTGGAGCAACTGCCGGTGCTGGTTCGCCGTACTGCATTCAAGTTTCCTGTGTCTGAGCCATATTCACCAACCGAGTTGTCGTTCCAATTGTCCTAGTCAGTTTTTGAGTATGAAGTATACAGTCGCTTTTTCATGGTCATCATTGATCTTCCCTATGCCATTGAGTCCCTTTCATCTGTCGTCTGCCCCCACACTTTATGTAGAGCTATCAACTTGAGTCTATCTACGTGCAAAATAACTACTGCCTTGTGCCTGGTGTCTAGCTCCAAAGGCCCATTCCATTATTTCCATTCATTCATCGGAAAAGTAAGTAATGACAGAGAAAAAGAAGTAGGTCGAATCGTTGCAAATTCCCAACGGTTACACACATAGAGTCGTAACGTTAAGAGAAGAATAGAGAATTGTATAGGCACTCCAGAGTCAGTAGATACATACATATGAACGTATTAAAGGGTAGACGTAGACACTTGACAGAACAGTCACCAAAACCAACAGCTACATACATACATACATGTGACTATCACTATAAACTGGGACCATAATATAATACTCCGCAAGAGTGGCCACAAAATCAGGAGTGATTGTAATTGCAATTGCAACCATAAATACAAGCATTTTCATTTGTTTGCTTAGTGTATATTCACATCGCATTGTATACAAACAAAACAGATTTTCACGGCGGTGTCATGTGGAGCACACCTGTGTTGTCTTCCCTTGACATGACATTCAGACTCGTTTATTGAATTAAGAAGGAACAAGTTGAAGTTGCTTGTTCGCTTGCTTGTTCATGCTGGCCTTCCCTGCTCTGTTCTTCTATTCCCTCTGCACTTGTCACTCGCAATTGGGTTTTCTTGTGGTCAGAGTCACACTGTCAAAGAATTCAAGTCACATTCCACAACAAACTAATGCTCTTTGTCGTACACAAATACATGATGTTGTCTAACCATAAGAGCTAGAACGAGAAACAGAAAGAGAACGAAGGCGGAGCAGACTAGAGCCGTTGAACAACTATTGCATATTTCCAATCTCTAATCTAATCCTAATCACTCTTGATAGCGTCATAATAATGGTAATTGCCAAAGACTATAACCGTCAGCAGCTAGTAGTGCATAGTAAACCACCAGGACGGTGCTAATTTAATTGTATGTAATGCATGCATCTACCCACTAATCGAGTGTCGCTGGATTTTAAACAAGCGCATTCAATTCCACGTCTAATTATCATCACACAACTTTGCATACTTGTGGAGTACACGTTGAAAGTTGATGCCTTTAGGGCAGAGTGTACATGTTTTCGCTTCCACTTGTGCATATCTGTATCTTGCATTGGATTTTTAACTCAAGTTTGAAAAGTACATATGAAGCCAACGAGGAAGCATCACAGTCAGCTTGCCAATATTGTGTCTGTCTTCTGTCTGCTCATTCTACTGTAGCATGTCTTTTGTCCATTTTGCCAGCAGAATGGAATGGACACAGCAATCTGTCTCTCTATGCCATATTCAGAGGATAATAATACGTTTCGATTGATCTTTAAACAAAGAGTTGCCTCGCACAATCCAAGTCGTAGTGGGACGCAAGAAGAGAGAGAAAATTATAGACAATTTAGTATTTAGCTATCTAATCAATTAGCTAATATAAAGGACACAATGTTACCATCAGTGTCCTATTACAAATTACAGAGTAGCACCAGCATTGTAGTGTCAGGAGGAAAGACCAATTCACAACCATTCCCATTGTAAGTTGAAGCTCTTTGAAATTCCACACTACAGTTGTTTCCCAACCAAACCAAAACCAAAAGCCAAAACCCAAACCGAGATGACAACACAGCGACAACGACCAGGAGAACGAAAACGACTGAAACAGGTGCCAGTCGCACGTTGTCTCGGTAGACACTTTGCAGGTAGTTGATGCAGACACCTTAGCTTATCTTTTTGGTAGGTGGTTATTAGATTACTCATTAGTGATTTGACTTGGTTTGAAAATACCGCAATTTCAGCAACTAACGACAAGATTTCTAGTGCTACTGAAACCAGTCTAATATGACTATTGAGCATTGAGCTGTCTGCTAACTTAAGAGACTCTAGTCTGGTTTGATAATGTCACGTGGGCTTTTGATTTTTATGCATTTTCCATGGAGTTTTGATATTGATTTTGATATGGTGGACACTTCTCCCACCCAGAGCTGCATACAGTACTTGGTAGAACGGTGAACGACAGCGTTGCAATATAGTGGTCGAAAGTCACAAACTA
Organism: Ptenothrix huangshanensis; assembly: GCA_036851915.1. NCBI lineage: Eukaryota > Metazoa > Arthropoda > Collembola > Symphypleona > Dicyrtomidae > Ptenothrix > Ptenothrix huangshanensis. Next base: position 19,547 of record JAAXYX010000535.1, on the reverse strand, counting down.
GTTTACCTCAAAAATTTGTTATCTGTATTGTTGTTTCTACGACATGGCCCTGACACAGCATAGGCACAAGGACTCAAAAAGTCAAAGGAAATCACGTCAATGGTGTCAGTATTAGGCTAATTAGAATGGCATCGTTATACATTAGTTCAACGCGAATGATGATTTCTACAGCTACATTAAAAGGTAGCTTTCTTATCAGTAAGGATTTTGTTACTACACTGAAAGTGGTTTTAGGAACATACATGTTTAAGGTAGATATAATACTGAACAAAGGAATTTATGCACTCCTGAATTCATGCGACAAGTTTGGTGAACTACAAACATGCAATCGGATGCTTAAAAGCGACAAGAAGGACAAAAACCACAGCTGCAATCATAGCCACTCATACCAAAAATATTCCAATCTTGTCTCCTTGTAATCCCAAATTCATTCGGAAAAGCATACAGTAGCCGGAGTTTGTTTTGGGTGACAACAAGATTGATGTTGGATAATTGATCGCTGAATCGTGGTAAACTTCCGTACCTAGGCGTCGAACAGCATTGCCTAAATTCGTGAATACTGAATTAATAAAATCCGTGTGTTAGACTAAAATACCTGAACTGAACGCCATGAAATTGCATTGTGTTGCATACGGTGGGTATGTTGTACACACTAGGAACTAGGACTCGTGACTACTACTAATTTGCATGCATATTCTATAAGTTTGTACAAGGATATGGATAAATTAATAGCGTCGTCAAAGTCCAGAATGTTCCCCCACAGTGCTGTGGAAATGAGCTAAAGTGTTTGGTCTGCGACCGGTAACATTTCTACCAAGGTGGAAACATGTAACATACGCATGCAGATGGACACAGAAAGTTGGCTGGAGTAGCGAAGGTTTTTGCGGACACATTCAGAATGCAAAAGTATATTACTTCCCTGACTACTCCTGAGCACAAGATACACTTAAATATTTAAGAGTACGTGTGCTCCTGTCGCCTCCTTATCGCCACCGACTATGTATGCATTCATGATTCCATTTCCAATCGCCAATCTTCACTCGCACTCATACTTGCAAATGGCAAATTGAGTTCATTCGATAAATTATTGATGTGCCTTAGGTAGTACTTTGGTAGTCGGTAGCTATGGCTAGTTTATATTTGCTATTTCCTTCCAAGGGCCTTAAGTAGCTACAAGGAAATCAAAAGCGGAATAGGAATCAGGATCGGAATTTCTGTCAAGTAGCAATTGCCCTCCTGCTATTGCATTGCATTCCTAATTCGTACTTTTATCGTTTGTCTAAGGTGCAGATACATACATTCATTCCAAGTCCAGAAAATCCTCACTTGACAGTTACGACTTAAATATGCTGCCACTGCTTCCTCTGTGAGAACAGTGTTATGACATGATGACATGATTATGATGATTGTGCATACTTTCTTATTGGGATTGCGAATGTGATTATGCTTAGAATTCCATGCACGCAGTGGCAGTGGTCATAAGATCAAGACATGACAGCTAAAGACATGACATCTTTTGAATTATAAATTAAATCGAAAGTGTTAAAAGCAATTACTTTTGCTGAATAATTAAATGGGCAATACAACATATGGCGATACATAAGGGTTCATAGGGAGCTGCATAACTTAATCCATTTTCACACCATACTGAATCGAATGATTACCATTGGAAGAGACGGAATGGAATGGAATTGGACAGGAAGTGGAAATGTACGGAGTAATGTAATGATTAAGTGCTTTCAGTCGATGGTCTAATGGTCAATTGGCTTCCCATTCATTTACTTCGATAGTTCTGCCTACATGAATTTATAAGCTGCTCCCATATTTATAAATTAGGCCCGTGTAGTAAATCAAGGTAAATTGGTTACTCGCGGCGTCGACGAAAAATTGCAAACAAGACGAGTACGGTTAGTCATTTTGAACGTGAACGTCAAATGTAATGCAGAGTTTATCACAGGGCCACTCCGCTGTCTCGATGTATGTAAGTAGATTTAAAATGTGATATTTTTAAATAAAATGGGTTATAAATAAAGTCATGAAATCGCGAATTATAATGCGACTGCATGATACTTCCGTAAACATACCTTTTGCATGTAGGAAGTTGAGATTGGAGTGTGACTGTAGACGAAACTAGAACTATGTAGACTATACTTCATGTTAAATAGTTGTGAGTTTATTCAGCCCTTCTTTTTTTACATGAATTTTGTTTCAGCGGAACAGAATAGGAGTTTAGAGGGAAACACGTCCGCTCAGCTTGAGCAGCCTAGCTTTGCCTTTTCCAAGTGTGAATTCATTGCATTTGCAATGAATGATCAAAGACTGCAAAGGATTTATCGTTGACTGACTTTAGTTTTATATTCCTTATCCGTTCCTTTCATCCACGTACATACATATGCAGCAGCACATACAATAATAAATTGTGATTTTATTTAAAACAAGTACGTGAGCCCAAAAAAGCGCATATGAAGCTGCTCCGGTTGTGCATGTGTGCAGTGTCCGCTCTGCTCTGAATTCATTTCCACATTCAACGAGTCAACATTGAGGGAGTGATGAATCGATGGGAATGAAGATAAAGATGAAATTAGTAAGGAAAGGAATCTCAATGAGCTTGACAATCAGCATGGAATAAAATTCGTATGCATTGCCTTTTCTAAATGCCTAAGCATAAATAATTATGTAGGCGCAGCTGAACCACCTTCTACCTACTCAACTGGTCTACTGGTTGGTATGTCTCTTGCCAGTAGCCCGTAGACTGCAGTGTGTATGGCTTCGATAATTTGGATCCTTTAACGCGAATAAACGAATCTTCATTTAATTACATGTATTTAGGTTATTAGGTTGGTCTAAGCAAACACAGATACACACACTTACGATTAGTAGGCAGCTCTATAGATATTACTTAAAAGGCATTTTTTCAGCGTCTAGCTTATTCCTTTAAGTAGGCCTCTAGTAACCACAGATACCCACCAACCTTTTCGATCGAATTTAGATAAACGGTTCGCCGTCAACCCTGTCCACCTTCAACTAAGGACTCGAAAAATGTTGCACAATGTGTGCATGCATATCTACCTACATGTCTAGTCACAGTTCATTTAAATATTTGAATAAATGATACTTGCATATAATTACCTACCATTACAATGCTTGTGAGTTGACTCGGTGGAAATTGAAATGGAATGGAATTTCCACGCGAATGCTCCTCCTAACGAATGTGGCGACAGCTTAGTTAGGTATTTCTAGAAAATGTAGTTTCGTTGCATGCAACAATTAGTCGGAGTATTAGTCTAGCCACGTAGGGGAGGGAACGTTGGAAAAATACGAAATATAAGAACAAACCTTGGGCCCAAGTGGATTGGTATTTTGCATGCTGAATTTATCGATTGATACGCACATGAAATATTTACCTGGGATTAAACACAAGCTGCTTAAAAAATAGTAGCTGAGAGCATGCAATGTCTTTTCAGTTTTGGTACTACGGCTAATTTCATATGTACGAATTCAAGTTAAGTAGTTTTAAGCTGGCAGTTATGAATTCGGTGCTGTGGTACTTAACTTGACAGATGGTCATTACGGACGCGAGTGAAGGACAGGAACATGGAATTAATTATATGGAATAAAATGATTAAGGCTGTTGAATATGGTCATGGGTTGCCTTGTGGATTGTCAAGTAAACGTTGTCATTTGTAATTTTTGCAGTTCCTAAACCAAAATGATGAAATTGCGATTGGCATTCCTCTTTGGCCTTTTGGTCGTCATCTGCCTCTCCTTGACTCCAGCCACCGCTGAAGACCCAAAGTCGGAACCCGAGCCAGAAGCCGAAGCTGAGCCAGAGCACGACGCCAAGCACAACGCCGCCTCTGCTGGAAAGCAGAAAGGTAATTGATTACAACAAGCAGCGCAATACGAACAATAATTCACTTTAAATGCATTCTAAAATGTTAATATCATTTTTTTCTGTTATTACCCTTACAGCAGCTGCGGAAAAAAGTCCTGCCTCGGCACCATGGGCCTTTTCTGTTCCAGCGATCATCTCATTTGTCTGCGTTGCTAAATTCATCTTATAAAATAGCCATTTCTGATAAGAGATTTTTAAAATTGTCAAATTTCTCAAACTTTCAGTTCCAACACAAATCAACACAAATTAAGTCCACAATGTGAATATCTAGTGGAGTGTATCAGCAAATGATGATTGATGACTATTTTCAGCTTGAATTTAGAGATAATTATTAGACAAAAAAGTAAAAGTGGGAGTTGGATTGAGTAACCGTAGGCGTATGTACTCTTGCTAGTGAGTGAGATCGTGATCGTCATTCCATTTCCATTCCTTCATCATTTTCAAAAATAGCCACCAAAAATCAAATGAAGTAATTTTTTATACATTTTATTTTTTTTAGCTCTGTGAAATCGCGATGAATCGAAGAACCTCATTTATTTTCCAATTAATTTAAATGGTTATCATACTATGCAATCTAAAGTATACTATGTCATTCTATCACTATTACATGTTCTTTAACAGTTAGTTTTGGAAATAAAGAAAATGTAGCTTTTCACAAGACAAAAACATCTCTTTCTTCTCACTCGCATCCGTCAACAAAATCGTCATGTGATTATGAGAATAATTTATCTCTTGTCATCTCCTACATACCTATGCATTTAATCTGCTTGTTTTCAGTCCTAATTAACTGTCTACTAGATAATGCTTATTTTACTAGCGCTACCACAATCATCAATCCATACAATCAGGAAACCTAACAATGCACGAACACTAGGAAGCAGAAATAATTACAAATGTGACAGATGAACGAATTAAGGAATGAAGAAAGACGAAACTATCAGTGGCAATGCCAGAATCAGATGACAATGTCACAACCATGTTACGTTTAATTGTGAACGAATCTCATTTTCTGATTTATTATTAACACGTAGGTAATGTAGTATTAATTAATTGTAATTATTATGTGACTAGATGTCAATTTACAGCTACTAGTAATTATTACTATCACAAAGTTTTAAAAAAACTGAACGTATATACGTATAGGTATGTAATGATACACGATGATTAATTATATTCAATGTCGTCGTAATTATAAGAATTCATATGCAGAAGGATAGTGTTAGGGGCTGATGAATCATGAATCAGAACGAGACCGGCTTTTTACTTACAATAGCAACGAGAACAACTGCAACCTGTAACTGTAACAAGTAGGCAAAAGTAAAAAGTCGTCAACAATATTTTCTACAAGCCATTCCAATTCCAAGACAAATCCAAGTGGTAGTTAAATGCATGCACTGAGCATAGAAATTCAACCCAACATTTCCCAATGGTTCAAGTAATTACAATTACCTAGACTGGATTCAAGGTAGGGAAGATAGACTTGTCATAACCCACAACCCTAACCATATTCATATGTAGTTCACTTACAATTACCTTACTTATACAGCTTAACATTTAATTACGTACTTGAAAATTCCAGAGTGGTTTATAAAAGTCCACACATCCTCCGTTTTATCCTTAGTTTAGTTGTCCTTATAATCAATAATCAATTGCAATATCAATCAGAGGAAATATTCTGTTGAACACTATCCATTACGCATTACACACATATGTACTTTAACTTGCGTACGACTTGGGATTACGCGTAGGCTGATTATAACCTTGAGACCAATGATATTTCCAGGTCAATTAATTATTTATAACGCCGTCAATCCAAGAAACCACAACGACAATTTAACATGAGACGATAATTGTACAATGACTACGACACTAGCACGAGACGAGACTGAGATTAATTATACGCAGGCTTATCTTAATTATTCACCTGTGACCCACCTAACCTATCTTGTAATTATTTATGCTCATGCAGAAACCACGTCTAAGAGAATCTCTCAAGGAAAAGTATTGAAATCCAAATATAATCGCATCACCCTCGATCTCTCTTTCTCTCTCTTAATTAAACTTCACACTACTCTGTCACTAGTCACTGTCATTTCTAGCTTGTTTTTGTTTTGGTTTCATATGATTAAAGTATTTTGTGCCTCATATCATCAATAATTGATTTTAATTTTAACCACTTACAATACAACACCAGACCACCCACTATTTCCTTCCTTTTTGTCTGTTTGTTAAATATTTGCTGCGTTTGTCCGCTCATGCGACTCTGAATATGGAAAACGATCGTGTAATTACATAATTAATTATTTCGATTCATCTTCCTATAGTCGGAGGCAGAGCGTGCTCAGCTATTATTGTCACATTATTAGTAAGGAGTCAGGTGTACTGTACAGATAACTATATTTAATTATTTACTTTTGTTAGTTTTTTGTATGTATGTCTTTATACTTAAGTTACTTGTATGTGGCTGTGAATTTTTTTTTATTGAGACCGAGAAATGCGACTATCATTGAATATTAAATTGGAAAATAACTCCAGCTTATTATCTAGCTGTAGATGAATATAACGTTATATTATAGTTTTTTTAGAGGTCAGGAAAGATAACATTGACATCAATGTAATTACGACGAAAATGACGATGACGACAACGATATAGTAATTATCTATATCGTAAGCATGGGCTTCCCAAAATTAATCAATAATTTTGAGTACGACTAGGAATAGCACGGCACAACAATATAATAATATCCAATTCTTATATTTACATACACTAACTACACTCGTCGAAATCTCTGCATATCCACATTGTGACAGTGACAGCTCTACCGACATCGGCTGGGATAATTCAACAATACAAGTTCTATTAACTGTGTATATGTATCCAGCATAATAAGAATCGTTACGTCATAGAAAAACATGAGAATCAGTCCCCAATTAAAACGCTTTAATAATCCGAAATAGGTTGAAAAGTTTAAAGGTTAAACTAAATGTACATATAAGGACACTATGAAATCATGCCGAGGTCGTACTGGTATAGTTAGAGGCAAATGTTGGATTCTTTAGAGGCAAACTGTGTGACTAAAGGTAGATCGGTACTGGTTTTCCACAAGGTACTAATTATTACTATTTCTGACGATAAGCTAATCGTAAGCCGAACGTATTTCATTATGAAACAACGAATGGGCAATCAATTAATCACTTAATTTGGTAATTAGTTAATTAATCAATTCCATGGGGCTTAACTTATTGGATTATTACATTTTGATTTAATTTCACTTAGTCGAGCAGGAAAAACCAGCAACCCTGCTTTAAGTTAGACCTGAATTATTATTTCATACAACTATCATTGTATTCATTACTACTAGTATTCATTAATTAGTAATAATTACGTATATCTTGTTGTCGTTATTCATTTGAAATAACAGCCGATGCTCAACAACTCACTAATAATTCCGTTACGTACAGTATAAAATAACTTCAACTTTAACTTTGGGCCTTCAATGCAATCATTCACATCCTACCGTTTGTTTATAACGACTCACAGTTATCTTCACATTCATGGTATTATTATTATTATGTATATATAATCAAATGTATCAAAGTCAAGTCAACCATAAAAACACTTGAAGCCTGCTTTCTATAGATCATTATCAATTTTTCTACGGCTCCCATACATATATTTATATTATGTATATATTCGTACGACATTATTATATAATTATTTATTATTTTTAGTATTTGCAGTGTAGGTAACTACAATTACATATATCTATATATATAATATACGCACAGTTATACTTAACTATTACAATTATTTAGAACCATTTTCATCATATAATCTGCAGGCTTCAAGCCACACTTGAATAGACAACTAGTTAGTAACTTACACTTGTTCAAATTTTTTATGACTAAACGCCAAGTACTTCAGAAATGTTTAAGCATTTGACGATTCGACGGTAACACTAGGTGTATGTAGGCTGAAAAATGTTGTGATATTTTTTGATTCTTGCTCGTAATATGATTAGGATCCACCTAGAGACAACTACGGGGTCGTGTGACGGACTACTTGCTCTCCCTTTCATGGTACACACCCAGGTACACAAACAATGAACTGAAATTCACAAAATTGCTTGCGTAACACAATGTACTCAGACAGCTACAGCGTAATGTAGGAATGTTCACCTTTTCACTGACAATGACAGCAGAAGCGGGGGAGTAGCAGTAGAGTACACACGTTCACGTTCAGGATGATTTCGGACACAGATCATATTCAGACCCAATATCCTACAACCCAAGACAGTGCAGTCAGTGGGGAGGATCACTGGGACGGTGAGAGAAATGCGTTCAACGGCAAACGTATACTCGACTCAATTTCAGTATAACAAGAATAATTAAATGTAAAGCACCTACGAGTTAAAGACAAGACAATCAATGAGATGTCATTCTCGTTAATACGGTCCAATCCCACAACTGGATTAAGTTACCAGCGATCATTTCTGTATTCTAGTCTAGGTATTAATTTCGTGTATTGAATCACAACAATATTATATTATATTCATTAATAGATATGATTAATTGCATGTTCATAAACAATGTGTGAAATGTAAAATGTTAACAATATGTTATAATAGTTAGCAATAGCAGTCCAGTTATCCTGGGAATTTCACAACCCTGTCTGTAACAACATGAAAAAAAAATTAATGGGCACTGTGAACTTTATAGATTAGATTAGAGTCGTCAGATAAAAAGAGAAACGAAATCATTGTTTGTAGAATTTAAACAGTTAATTTCTCTTGAAATATCTTTACAGCTAATTAAATATTATGTAAACAGTTAACAACTACGAATCGGAGGGAGAAAATTCTACACATTGGTTATGAAAAAATATGCCATCGTTGAAGGTGTAAGACTTTCTATGAGCCACAGAAACGGAACATGTCCACGGAGTCAAGTATTTGGATCCAATGGGCAAAGAGTAAGTTTTCAACGTTCAACGATGATTTGTATCCTCTTGGAAGTCAATGTAAATGCTAAGATTCTACATGCATAGTCTTTAATAAAGATATCGTAAATAATTAATTAGAATACAAGTACTCATTTTAAGTTGCTACATGCTACCTAAAACTCCACCTACTTAAAAGTGAGTACGCGCAGTTGTAGTTGAAAGAGAATATAATTGTTAATAATTATTATAGAAATTTCATAGTTAAGACCGATCAGTTATCGCAAGCATCCAGTACTGAATGGATGCCCACTGGTGTACACAGTATCGTGTACGTAAGTAAGGGTTGCCGGATGTAATGATGCCCATACGGAGGAGTACACTCGACGAATTCTCTCCAATGTCACTGTCACTTTGTCACTACACAAACGATCAAGTTTTCTTTGGTCATTGATTATAGGAAGCCATTGTGAGTGATTGATAGGTATGTACATATCTAATTATGACTATGTAATTGTAATTTCATACCGTTGAGCCGGATATTACTTAAATCACTTAAATGTATATGAGATGATATACAGCTACAATTGTTGATGAATCTGAACAACGACATTATGAGATTCGCCATTAAATGAGGACGGTGTCACAGGACCAGTGTTTAATGGGGAAGGTCCATTATTTTGTATATTTCTTTGTACACATAATTGATTACCGTATGTTATTGCAACATCAAAACTACCACCCGACATTCTAGATGGTGACAATGTTCGTCTATGTGTCCTTCCACTGCTTGCATCCACACGTGTCAACGGTGATGATGTTGCGCCTATTTGCCCAATTTGGCTCATGTCGCTCACGTCACTTAGACGATCCCGATTTTCCCGTTCCGGTCTCCGAACAAATTCCTGAAATCACCGTCAAATCTCTACGTCAACAAGACACCCACATCCCTGCACCCACACTGCAACAACTGCTGCAAATATTTTACTGTGTAATCACTGAGTTGCTATAAGCGATATTATTGGATTATTTGGCGAACACAGTTGAAATAAAAGGCAAAAAAACCCGGAAAGGTTTTCAGAGTGTTTTAGAGAGTAATTCAAAAGAAAATGTGGGATTATGGAAAGCGGGACCAGGCGGGATTGAAAGGGCTGAGGACGGGCAAGTCTAAAAGTATTGTAATCTAATGATAATAAGGCAGATAAGGAGTGGATGAGAGAAGGAAGGACATTACCCTTAAGCACTATCCGCACTAGGTTTACTGTCCCTATTCTTATTACTTACAGACGGGTGGGACTGTGCAGGTTCATTTACCGATAGACGTCGCTTCCCTTTAGCTTCATGATGATGGTGACCTAAATGAAGCAAATTGCCCATCTTGTTCAACATCCCATGATGATCTTTATGATGTGTTCCTGCGCTAGCATGACCCATAGTTTGAGTGGATTTGGCCTTGTCTAATGGAGGGTACTTTCGAGCTCGATACGCTCTCCATGCTCGCTGAATTGTTACAGCTGCATTGTGTTGGATTTTCCAAACTCTCGTTGACGATATTATATCCAGTAATTTTCGAGTTGGAAATTGCTTTCGAAACTTGTGTTCCATTTGTTCTTGAAGCTGTACATAAACAAATTAACAATCACCACTTTATAAGCCAGCCTACATAGGTACTTCAGATTTACAACCAACTTCCCCATGCAACGCAGTCGAGGTGAAAGGTAAAGCATAATCCCAAGCGTCACATTCTATTATTATTATTATATTTGAATGTGACGCAAAAAAGGACATTCTGTGGATTCTCGACATGTTCCATCATCTCGCTCTACCTCAGAGTACCCATAAAGACAGAACTTAGTGGAAGTTTACAAAAATATAGGCACACGTTACCTTTCGAAATTCTTCGCTATCATCAATATGACCTAATACATGTTTCACTAAGGAGTGGAGTATATCCAAACAATGAATTTTGTTGCCCCTTGCGATGGGCAAATTAAACGCTACTATTGCCACGATGTTTGGTTTGGGTATACCAAGAGGTGGATCCAAACTTGCTAAAAATTCCGAGAGCTGATCGAAGTTGATGAATTGCGTTGCTTGTGGATCGTATCTGTAGTAGAAACGTTTTGAAGCACAATTTAAAATTTCTTTCTTTTTGCCTTCAAGCTCCCAAACAAACTGTAGAAAAACGAACCAAAATTCTTTTAAAAACTAACCGTGACCACCTGACGTAAAACATTTCCAGATCATCTTCAACTATTCCCACTTCCTCCTCACGATTGGCTTCTACGAAATTCTCCAGAATAATTGCAATGTACATGTTAATAACAATAAGGTAGCTAATGATGAGGTATGAAACCATGTAAGCTATCGCAACCGCCACATTCGCGCATTCACCCTCTCCTGGCAGCCCACACGCTATTTTGCGGTATGTGCCACACAGCGGAGTTTCAGGAGTCATTGCACCTAACACATCGTTCCACCCTGCAGCAGTCATTATCCTGTTGTATGGAAAATCAAAGCAATACACATTTCATATTTGGCATAATTTGTAGACAACTGTGTAGCAATGGTAATGACAAATTAAGTAACAACGATGACAATAACGGTCACAGTTATACCTGAGCAGCATCAAGCAGCTTCTCATAAACGTTTCAAAATTGAACACCTCATCAATTGCAGAATTCTTAGCTATTTTACCAAATAAAGCCATTCCAAGAATAGCATAAATAAATGTTATTAGAGCAAGAAGAGCGCCAATATTAAAAAGCGCCGGTAAAGATACTATCAGTGCAAAGAGAAGTTTTCGAATCCCTTTCGCAGCCTAAGAAAAAATAGAACCAAGAGAAATTTATATCGCAATAATTAAAAGTTCCAAGAGAAAAGAAATATGTGGTGCTGATGACAGGAAATGATTAAAATTTTAAATGATAAAAAACATACCTTAATAAGACGCAAAACTCTACCAATACGAAACACACGAACTATTCTGAGCATCGTTGGAGGAATTGGGAAGGCGAAAGATAAATCTCCCACCGCCAAGTCAATACAGGAAGCAATCACAAGAACAAAATCAAAAAGATTCCATGGAACTGTAAAATAGTACTGTCTTAGACCGATGATTTTGACTACAGCCTCTGCAAAGACAAGTACATTCCCTTGGGTTTATTACCACATAAATCTCAGATGTGCCTCCAATTCTAATTCCTAAAATCTCACTTGAATGTAAAAAATATTGCATTGTTTCAATAAAATTGGGTACACGTACCTAAACCATAAATTGTAGTGAAGAAGGAATTGAAGCCTGACAAGACGTGAACGTAGATTTGTCGTTGATTATGATGCTCGAAAGCCATGATGACCATATTGAGAAAAATCATCACAAAAATGGCAATTTCAAACCTAATCGGGCAATGAGACCACAATTAATATTAATTTGATTAAATACACTTTGGAATTTACTTGACTCACCATTGGCAAATTACAAATATCTTAAACTATTATTACTCTTGAAAACTGTATGTAAGCGTCGTACCTTCTGGACATAGAAATATCGTAAAATAAGGATAAAAAATTATTCGATGGCCGTTTGATAACTTTTCGCGGTTTTTTCCGGCCCAATTTTTTCATGGCAGTATAGTAATGGCGTTGGCTAGGAGTCAGAAGAACTTCTAATAAGTTGCCCTCATACTGCAAACAAGATCATGAAAGATGTAATTAAGCAATTAACTTCCTGTAACAGTTGGGATTCATCGGAAGCTCCATCACTGTCCAGTAAGTGAAAGTAATAAAGTAAATTGCTAACCTTTTTCTTGAGCCGGTTAAAGTTGTCGATGATGACACCGATAAATAGATTGAGAGTAAAAAACGAACCGAAGACAATAAAAATGAGAAAAAAGAAGTAATACGAAGGATTGCTATCTCTCACGGGCTGCATGTCCACTTCCGTTGCATCTACTGCAGCTTTCATGGCTTCCATCCATCCTTCAAATGTGGCCTATATAAATGGTAGTCGTTAAAATGAAGTATGAAGCAATTCCCTCAAATGCTACGTTACTTTTTAAAGTTTTAAATTAATCAGTCTTTAATCATATTTTATTGCTACATATAAAGTTATGACGTAAGCTTCTAACTTACCACTTGGAAAAGCGTCAGGTATCCTTGAAAAACGTTATCAAAGTTTGGCTGAGTATTAACCCAAGAATACTTATCGCTCTGATTACAACACTGCTCCCGGTTACTTATTTTCTACACAAAATCATCAGAATCGGGTTAGTTGTCTACACAACCCATATTTTAAGTAGAGGGACGTATGTATGTTGTTACTGAAGTGGACTGAGATAATTATTCTGATGAATCTTACTTTATGGGAAACCATGCTACCACTGTCATTTTCCACGCATTTGTAAAACTTCCCTTTGAAGAACTGCACGCCCATAATAGAGAAAATTAACCAGAAGAGAAGACACACTAACAGGACGTTGAAAATCGATGGAATGGCAAACATGAGAGCATTCACAACTATCTGCATTTCACATTTAATCAGTCAACATATAAATTATCGTAACCCTTCAAATCCAACTTCCCCATGTAACCACAATATTTGAAATTATCATAATGAACACTCACTTTCATTCCTTGCCACCTGGAAATTGCTCTTAGAGGACGCAAAGCTCGAAGTGTGCGCAAAGCTTTTAGAGCTGCTAATCCATCTACACGTTTTGTAGCACCGCTGGCGCCGTATCGATTTTCGAAATCAAATTTCAACGTAATTAGGCTAATCTGATTGGCACAAGGAATCAAACATGGGTTAGATTACCACACAAAATGCAAATTTTACTTGATCAAATCTATAACATGCAAAACGTCCTACGATGCAAAATAAAGATGAAAGACTTCAAGGTACACTGCCCAATAGAAAACTAACATAGTTTTAAAAAGATTCCAGCAATTTTACTTCCAAACAGGAGATATTTTCAGAAAAGTTCTTACTAAATAAGAGCACTGTCCGAAATGCACATACCTAAATAAGAGATAAACAGTGCGTGATTAAGATCTGGGCTAATTGGACCTGTTAGAGATGAGCCGAAAATCATTCCAAGAGAAGTAAAAACCATTTTTGATACGGTTTCCAATCGCTCCCACAATTTATTTGGGGCCCATCTCTAACCCATCACCAACCGCCATCTCGAACACATCAAATTGAGTCACACCTTATTCACGGATTATAGATCTCTTACTCATCTAATAGGACATGCATTATTTTTAATTCCAGATGTCCAGTTCGGAGAGTGTAGCTAGCAATGATGCCATACTCATGGAAAAATATCCGAATGAAAAATAAATATAGCACTACATTTAAGAATTTTACTAACGTAATATTGGAAGCATACTATAACAATTGCTTTCGCCAGGTTTAAACTTGAAATGCGGACGTCTTCGAAATATAAATTAATTAGGAATGCATGTGAGAATGTAGGTAGCAGAATAAAAAGCTGAGCCTACAATGACGTGATGAGTAATTGGACTTACAGTAACAATGGCAAAATCTAAAAGAGTCCACGAGGTCGTAAAGTAACTCCAGAAACCCAACGCAAACCACTTGAGTAACATTTCCAAGACAAAAATGAAAGTGAAGGTGGTGTTGAGATAAAAAAGAGCATCTTGAACCTTTGCGTCTTGCTCCAAGTAAACATCTTCAAAACATAATGTTAGACTGGATGCAAAAATTAAAGCTAGGATGAACCATTCAAAAAAAGGATGAGCAACAATACGATTCGCGAAATTTCGCGCAGCATCCCAACGCGTCCACTGTCTTCTCCGTAGGCAGTTGAAACAGCAACAGTTGAGATTCCAGCATTTCTTCGGAACACACGCATCCGGGGCGGAATGCTCAACAACTTCTATCTGACTTCCGGACTGTAATTAAAGCGAGAAATTTATCCTTTCAGTCAGAATCTACTCGGCAGAAGATGCGCTTTTAATAAAGTTGGAAATGGAATGCTAAATACATAGCTGATAGTAGAATGTAGAGAGACAACAAGTACAAGTAATTCAAGTAAGTAATTAAGCGAAGGAACAAATGCTATAGAGAATTAGATACAGATTAGTAATTAAGTGAAGTCAAGTACATACGTAGGTAAGTACATACAAACATAGAATTACATACGTGTATATACATTACACACAGAATTACGAATTACATGAAAGAGCGATTAGCGATATATAGAGGAAAAAACTCCAAAAAGGACAAAAACATTGGTGTGATGTGATGTTAGTTACAGAGAGATTTCAATCTGTGGTTGCATTTGTTTTTTGTTCAAGTCAAAAATAAAAACAACTTACATCCGTGCGACCTAATCCAAAGGAACTATTTCTTCGGACAAGAAGAGTATTTGCCTTCGTGATACTCTTTGCTGCATGTCTTTGCTTCTGCCTTAAATTCGCTTTCTCAATCATTTTCTCTGCCACTGCTTTTCTATTCAATATTATGACTTTTTTCGCTACCTTCCTGAACCGCGCTCTTCCTCGCGACAACTGGGATGAGAGAGTAATTAGAGCGCATACATTCAACAAAAATTATTTCACTCACATATCAAAAATATTTTCAAGTTCAAAATATTATTCTTGAAACGAATGCTTCTTAAAATAATAATAGTAAGCTCAAACGCAGCTCAACTGTCTAAGTAATTATAGCTGTAAAAATTTATAGCCACTTTATATTCATTAAATAGCAAGCTCCTATACTACTCCATTATTGCTCAACTGAAATTTTCGATGAAGCGCCATTAAATTGATTTTCCAAAAAATCATTGTCAAAAATAACGAAGAAATTCGTCAAATTTCATTTGGACAAATAAAGATAAAAATGAAAATATGGACAAGGAAAATAGAGTTACCCCATCATCTCCACTTGCAGTCAGATCGGATAGCGTCGAGGCTGTGTCGTCCCCACTATGCTTCGACTTCTGTGCTTTGTCCTTCTTCGTCAAAAGCATCCCGACAATCTTTTTCAAGTTGTCTGACTTGCCAGACGCCTGAAGTTCTTTCTGAAAATGTCCAAACCAAAATGAATGTAGCTAATCACGAGGAATTCCGTTCCCAACGCAAGCCCATCTATGCACACAGTAAGTACCCACGTGACTATCCTACGAATACTTGCATCCTGCAGGAATCCTGCACTCTTGGAATTCCAGAATGTCATGAATGTACAAACATGAATCTTGTCTATCAAACCTCTCATTATTACCTTGGTCAGCGTCCACAAAAGATAAACGCACAGTCAGAGTGCATAAAGTATAGAGAAATGGGAACTGGGGAACAGATACAAAATACATGACATATACAACGGGAGGAGAACAACTCTGAAGTTGTGAGCCTCCTGTTTGTTTCAAATATCAAATTCCACGTTCCTGATTAAGTGTACCACGCATTACTTACTTACTCCGACGACAGTACTAAGGCAATGAAGAAAGTTGTGTAAACAAGACGAGCAAGTAAGAAACGGGAAGATAATACAAGACAAGACAAGACAGGACAAGAAAAAGAGAAAGTTGTTACCTCACGCTGTGCATTCAGTTCCTCCGTATCAAAGCTGTTGAGCAGAAGAGCAAGGAAAAGGTTGAGCACGATGAAGTTGCCCACGACCAGAACCGGGAGGAAGATTAGAAAGCATTTATACTGGGGCAAGAGTAAAGAGAAGACAACTACAGAACAAGGCCATTTCTCACATTTCTCAGCGACATTACTAAGTAAATCATACAATTTAACTTTGATAGTATTTACTCCCTGTTAACTATTAATTATTTTAAACCCCTCAAACATCAACCACAAGTTCGTTAGTTGACGATGACGTGGGAGCTTTAGCTAAATTAATTAAGACTTCCTCCAGCGCTCATTAAACATTCTCTCTCATTTCTCAAACGGGAATTCGACTGAATACTCACTCAGTCCCTACAGTCCTCTTCACATTAGTTCTATCATCAATTATTTAGCCAAATTTAACCTGGCATACTCAGCATTGCATTACAAATACAAATGTTCCAAATGTTTCATAATCTAAAGCTCACAAGTCAAAAGTCAAACGTACGAGAAAATTCCTGCCTTCCCTGCGACCGACTCCGTTAGCTCGAGCTTAAGTTGGCAGCGAAAAAAATTTCGAACCAAATCTAGATATACACAACCACATTTAATTATGCAGGTCTACAGTCTAGGAAATCCTAACTAATCATAAGTAGTCTCAAGTAGACATGTACCTGCTTAATACGCACTGTGTAAATACAAGTTTGACAAAACCCTACATTGCTATTCCCCGTGCATACCCAGCAACACCAGCTCCAATTTACATATTTGATACCAAAATAACGGCTAATCCCTAGCAAAGTCTCCGAGACGCAAACTTAAAAAAGTCGTTATGCATCTTACGCCTAAATCTTATTTTAATTCCTGGACGAAATAATAATTAATTATGCATAAGTAGGAATATTACAATTGCAGCTACACGAAGCACAGAAAAATTCAACCATTACTTCATCGTCTTTATACGAAGTGGCTTTTAAACAGTCCCACAATGGCTCAATCCATTCGCCACACAGGACACGGAAGATCATCATGAAAGAATACCCAAAGTTCTGGAAATTCCATCTGAAAAATAATGACACGGAAAACTTAAACCAATGACGATAAAAAGAAGGGACAATGATTGAAAACAGAGACAGGACTAACCTTGGAAATTTGTCGTCGTCGTCAATGGCGTCGAATGCATTTCTGGTGTAGTACGAACCCACGAATTGCAAACCCAAAACAGCAAATATATAAATAACGATGAGCAGAACAAGCGTAAGGTTTCCCAATGCTCCAAACGTTGAAAAGATGATGTTGAGCAATACTTTCATTGTGATCCAACTCTGAGCCAATTTGAAAACTCTCAACTGGGTCAAGCAAAAATAAACACTTAATTACCAACTACTTTCCAAATACTTATACATAATCGTTCTACAAAATCATGAAATGAAACGAATAAAATTAGTTAAAAAATGACAAACGAAAGAACGCAAGATTACTTACTAATCTCATTCCCCGAATCACATTCAGTTTTACATTGTACGATTCCAAGAATGAATCAACAAAGCTCATTATTACGATAATTAGGTCAAAAAGATTCCATTTGCTGGTGAAGTAATCTTCTTGCAGAGCACACACCTTGAAGACAGCTTCCACGAAAAACACTGCTGTAAAAAACTAAAAACAAAAAACAGCATCATTGATTATTTCTGATTCTTCCCACCGGAGACATTTTACAACACACAAGATAAATTAGCAACCGCTACTTAAATCTGTGTTAACCATCTTGTGTAGTGCAAAAAGACGTAGGCATATTATTTGGTATTTAATTCTTTCCATCCACACATTTTGAAATTAATAAATGTGAAAATTCGGTGACTGTGGATAATTATATACAAACTTCTTTTTAACAAAAAACAACTTGACAAATTCAATAAAGAGAGGTTTGTATATAATTATCCACAGTCACCAAATTTTCACATTTATTAATATTATTTGGTACTTATACTTAAGTCAAATTGTCAAAAACCAATTTGGCAAAAAGTTTCCCATTTTGGTTGTAGGTCTTGCGGAAATCTTGGCAACACATAATTTTGACTGTTAAGCAGGTAAGTTAGGTAAACTATGCGACAATAAGTCTCCCTAAAATATTCATCGTTGAATTTGCATGAATTACTATTAAAATAAAAACCTCCGAATGAAAATTACACTTCCATTCACTAAAGGTTCATCTTTTAATACCAAAGTGAAATCCATACATGCCATTCTTTTACTTCAGCTTTTACTTGTAGCATGAACAAAATTAACAGAATAAACTACTGCTTGAATTGCATTGGAAAAATGTCGCAACTATAGGGGAAAGGAAATACAAACCTGTGTCAAATAAACTTAAAAAAAGATGTTCCGAATTACAAAATTACAAGATTTCCGAAGTGTATTAGTAAAATAAATAAAATAAATAGCTAAAGATCATCCGTAGTAAAATGTTTACTACTTCTTAACATTGTGTTAGCAGGAAGCTAGTTTGTTTATGCCTGATTTAGTGGAAGACTAAACCATGTATTTAGTAACTTCTCAATTTGGGCAATTTGGGGTTGGTGTTTGTTATTTGTAATAGAATAATTCGTTTTCATCATACAGCTACTACTGCATTATACGAAAACTTCACTGTTGTACGATACGATTACAAGTCCAAGATACATAGACACGGTTTTCAATTGTTAGGTACCTACAGTGAAATGTCGTTAAAACCACACCCGATATAATGTCAATTTCCAAACAACGACAACACGTAACCGCCCCCGTTAAAAAACCTAAAGATGCCTTCCCATGTTAAATATGCGGCTATAACGTCACTTTTTATAACGGCATGCCCCTTATTTCCGTCATGCTGCAGCCTGCCCCACAAGGGCATTCACGTTTGTGAGCTTTATAACGTCATGCGTTTTGTGTTTGACGATCCACCCGAAATTGAATACTATTAAAAAAGTTAGGATAAAGATTTTTTACTTCCTGAAGCATACTCAAATAAGGAAAGTATCTATCATGAAGTAGCTGTATTAGAACACATTAATTGTGCTGAGATATTTAATGTTTTTGAGGGTTTGTTCAAAAGCTGTTAGTGTTGATTGCTTTCCAATTATTAAAGTAGGT